>OZ023152.1:17292804-17536756 GCA_963675895.2 Styela plicata
TATGCAATTAATAATGTTTACAATTATATCTGGTTACGAGATTTTATCTTGCTTCTTGCTGAGGTTATCGAGCAACATCCCAAGGCTATGGCTTACAGTGACTCGCCCAGGGGCACCCCGCATGTATTGCTCTTTGAAGGCTTCTTTTGTTCATTGATCTTGATTAGGTGTTACGCATCCATAACGTTACCGAGGCCCACTTCAAAAAAATATTATTCTATTTCAGACACACTGGGAGTGCTCGCTCGTACTGTTGGTAAAAACAATTTCATCCCGTTAGCAGAAGATTGTCTGAAACTTGGAATGAATTTAATGGAGAATGAAAGTAATGACCCTGACATGAGGAGATCAGCGTAAGTAGATATATAGAGAATCGCAGAGGGCAAAAATATAAACATTTTTCAATTTGGATGCTAGGAAGGCCGCATAATAACTCAACTGTAGGATAAAATATAGAATTTCATTTTATCCTGCGGCAGAGGAAAGCTGAGAATACAGCTTAATCATGTGGTGAACCACTGCCTCTTGCAGATACCAGTTCCAAATGGTGGTGAAATATTTTGGCTTGTCATATTTCTCATTTTTCCTGTTCGTGGACTTGGTTGGTTGGGGAAGCCGTAAGCAGTGCTTTCGTGCATCGGCGAGGCCCGCCAGCAGACCTCTCTCATATGATAATCATCCCACACAGGAACTTGCATTTTTGACGATCAGAGATGCGTATTCTCATATCTTTTTCTGATGTGAGATGTCCAGCAGACCTAGTCAGTTAGAATCATCGCTAACAGGATTCGAACCCACGACGCTAGTGATGCATAACTCTAAATTTATTCCCAACTCCTGTTCTGACTGAGCTCACCAGGCATTCTTCACTTCTTTGCAATTTGGACGGTTTTTTAGTCGGCCTCTTCGGGAACTGCTTCCAGCTTCACTTAAAAAAATTTAAATACAAAGAACCTTGCAGCCGCAAGATGAAACTCTTCTTTTTTCCAACGTCACATCAGCGGTTTTTAAAAAAATTCATTTTCATCACAGATACGGTTTATTTTCTGCCATCGCTACAATTGTGGAAGAGAAAATGTCTCCTTTCCTGAACGTGATCGTTAAACACATGTTGGATTCATTGAGATCCACAGAAGGGGTGATGGTAAGTAAAGTTCTGGGGTCGCATGTAAGAATTTCTGTCTGCGTTTTCAAACATGCGAGGATATCGGTGAAAGTGTTAAGAATACACTTTGAGCTTCGTATCTCTGATGTTCCTAAGTTCAAATCCCCGAGTTAGAGGATTGCTGGCTTCCACTGTGGTTCATGTAACTGCTGTAATGGTTTCCTCCACCAACCCCGTCCCAGACCAGCTACTTAGACACCCGAAGAAAAGGTGTTACAACAGAAGAAAATTTGGCAAATGGTCAATATTACATAATATATCTGTGCTTAGAAGATTTCTAATCTCTCTTTGAGTGTCTGGTTTTAACCAAGTTGTATAAAAAGTTCAAATTTATCAATACTGCTATGGAATGACTCCTATTGAGAATATATTCATACCCTTTCAGACACCAACATGCCTGGAAGAAGCCTAGTACCCTGAAATCATTCGCACCTGCCTTTGCAATACTTTTGCCGAAACTGTTTAAAAACCCTGATTTAAACTGAATCGCAACATCATTAGTAATGAAGATGATTTAATGAAGCTCGATCGTAATATTTTTAACCATAGATACCAATATTTCCACCTCCCAGGCTCACTACACAGAGGAATCGAACGGCGGAGCATCGTCAAAAGATTTCTCGTTCTTGGATGACAATAACCAAGAGACAGATCTGACAACAGAAGCAGATTCACAGGTTTGTTTGATTTTACTTTCATCTACATATCTGAATAAATCACTCTGAGCAAGGCAATATATACAAGTAGTTTTGTACAGGGATGTAAGTTTCACATTTTCCAATCTAATTGATATTATGATGTCGTAATAGGCTAAAATTATGAAACTGATTTGCACATTTGTTTAATATTTTTTATTAAAGGTACAAACTCGAGCAGTGAGATTTGAATTGATTTCGATTCATGTCCTGTTCGAATGATTCGAATATGCATTTTTTTAAACCAAAGTTTTAAATATATATTTCCCAAAGATTTTGAAATTTTACATATATGTTAAATATTCGGAATATTTGTACCAGTGGCCACTTATAGAAGGACAGGGTTGGAATGGAAGTTATTACACCCTGTGCTGAGGCATGGATTAACGAGCCGGACTCGCCGGGACTCGAACCCGAGATTTTCAATCTGCGAGGCCGATTCCACTAGATTATTACTTGCAAAGGAGAAAATAGCTTTGCTGTGTATCAAGATTTTTCAATGAACTTCTTTAATAAAAATAGAATTCGAAAAGATTTCTATATTTTTTATTCAAACATGTTACATGCAAAGCCGGACGTAGCAGCCAAAAAGAACCGACTAATGAGCACTTATATTGTAAATAGCTGCCTCAAATGTAGTACCAGCGTCCACACTCTTTGGTGTAATAACTTGGTTAGAATCAAAAAGATGATGCCTTTTCAATAACGCTAAGTGGCCACTGGTAGAGGCTCCTGTTCAGAGTCAAGAGTCGTCAAACGAAAGTAATATATATAATATATTTTATAATATATATAATATATTTATATAAAAAACATCCCATGAAGTACTGAAGTGCGTTATGTGGTATCTGCCCTGAGCGATGATAAAGCCATCTGCTACTACTTAAACTTTCCTTTTAATGAGGGGATTATTCTCACTGGATATCTGAGTAGTCTGTAGATCCAACTGGTACAAAGAAGTAAATATTTCTTGATCTTAGGATGACGATGATGACGATATTGAAGGCTTCTCGGTTGGTAATTCTTACATGGACGAGAAATCAGATGCTTGCGAAGCTATCGGAGAAATTGCAAAATATACAAAAACAGAATTTCTGCCGTACTTGCAATTAGCGTTTGAAGAGGTCAGTTTATCTTATTAAAGTGCAGTGAATAGTATCTGCCCTGGATGATGGTGAAAACCATGTTCTTATGCTTTTTGACACACAGGAAAATATAACAATTCCAAAGTCTGAACCCACCTCATAACACAGACGAATCAAATTTTCGAATAAACTCAAAAATAAATATATTTTATTAGGTAAAGTTTGGACTTTGAGGATCTATATTTGAATTCATAGATTTAAAAAAAAGATGGTTATTTTTATTCCATGATTCATAAAATTTTAGAGAAAAGTAGAAAAAAAAGAATATACTATTGGTTGAGTTGCTAACTACTTATCCTTCTTTAGGCCTTTGGGTAAGGGGGTCAGAGTCATAAATTTGTCAAAATAAACCATATCTATGATTTTACTCATCAAACCAAATTGGCTTTTGGTTTTTGATTGTTCTGTTTCATGTCATTCAAATATTTTTCATGTTCAGGTATATCATCTTGTGGATTTCCCGCATTCTGATGTGCGGAAAGCAGCTATAGCAGCCAGCGGAGAACTGACGATGTGTGCGCATAAGTTAAAGAATGAACATTGTGAGTTTAAGTCATATGATCCCAGGCACAAATATGTAAGGGTGCGAAACTGCCATAATATTAATAAATTAAACATCTGAATGAAATTTTATTATTGATCCATGACGTCACAACTCAGCATATGATGTCAATTTAGTTGGTTCGCATGCTCAGCTTTCCTCTTTCACAGAATAAAAACGAAGGAATGGGATTGAAGACGATTTCATTTTTATCCTGCGGGAGAGGAAAGCGAAGAATGCAGACTAATCATATGGCGACCCACGGCCTCTAGTGCAGATACTAGTTTCAAATCCGTGGAATTTATTCCGGCTTATCATATTTCTCATTTTTCCTGTATATGGACTTGGTTGTTGTAGGAAGCCTTCGAGGCGTCTAGCAGATCTTTTGCACATAATCATCATCCCTCACAGGATTTGAACCTACCTCGTTTAACAGTCGGATTGAGCTAACCGGATACCCGGGTATAGGATATTGTTTTTATCCTGCGGGAGGAGAAAGCTGAGAATGCAATATAACCACATGGCAAACCACAATCTCTCGTGCAGATACCAGTACCAAGTCTGAGGTGAGATCTTTGCTCAGTGTTGACTGTTTCTTCCTGTGCATTGACATAGTTGGTGGAGGAGGTCCTAGTCTGCAGTTATGTGAAACTGGCTAGGTGTCCACTGTCCAGCAAACCTCTCACATCTACTCAACCTACAAAGGATAATAAGAGTGTTGTCTGGAATAATATCCGAGCACTTTTGCTGATCAAACATTGATGTAAAATCCAAGCTCTCATGCAGATACCAGTTCCAAATCTGGGATGAGGTTCTTGCTCAAACGTTAACTGGTTTGTCTCGTGCATGGACACGGTTGGTGGAGGAAGCCCTCAACTTGTGCTTTCGTGAACCAGTGTGCTGGCGATGACCTGATATTCTCGCCTTCTCGCATTAATCATCAGAATTCGAACAAAAGATGATTAGAGATACTTACCTTAAACAATATCCTAACGCTTCTACTGATTGAACTAAGTGGCCACTCTACATCCTGATAATATCTTTATTTATTGACAGTTTCTTCCTTCATCTCTCAAATATTTCCCGTCATCTGCAAAACTCTGGTGAAAGACACTGAGCGATTGGTTGTTATGGGTTCCATAGCAACAGCCAATCAGATGGTAGAATGCTGCGGAATGGACTGTTTCGTCAACGGAGAGGCTTCTTTAAAAGTAAACAGTCAAAAATAATTTTTGTTGATACTTTTTCTGTCAAGTATGACTAGTGGATTGTGACTCATGCTTTACAAAACGAATTTCCTTACTGGGTATTTTTCTGAGGACACCAACAGCCAATTTTATTGCATAAACATAGTACCAGCAATTGCACTTAAAACATTCCAAACAGTGGGGCAAGGGCTGTCTTCGTGGCAGAATAAGAAGTGGTTTTACCATCACACCTGCCACTCACTGCACTTCATTGTCGCAATCTAGACGTTGGTTTCCAGAGTGCAAATGCTGCTACTGCCTTTTGTAGTAGCCATATGGGCGACTGTCAGTTAGTTTCTCCGGACTTTGTTGGGAAGTTTTGAGCTTCCTGGTTCAGTCAAAGTTGAGCCCACCAGAATTATTTCCCCTTTGAGTTGATTTTTTTGTAGACACTTCTTGGAATGGATCAAGGCCTTGAACCGTCGGCCACTTATAGACGGACAGGGTTAGAATTGCTGGAAAGAAGATGATATTTTCCTGTTCTGCTTAGCCTACCCAAGTTATTACACCCGGGGTTGAGTTATGGTCATTAAAGAGTCGGACTCTGACCGGGGCTCGAATCCAGAGAAATGGCGATGCCAACATGTTTAACCACTAGGTCTTGATTTCCGGGCATAGATTAACAAGCTAGACTTTTGGAACTCAAATCCGAGATGAAACCAGAATAAATGGATTGCTCGTGAACCTTTACCAGTTGCGCATTTATTCTTGTAAATATAATGAGTCCACTCACTGACTTCAACCTGCGATGCCACCGAGCTTTGACAGTAATTGACAATCTATTTCTTTTGTTTTAGGAACTGATGGCTCCTCTGTTCCTTGTTATGAGCGGTAAATCAGCTTGCCAAGATTCCGAGGATGATAGTTCGGATGTGGATGAGCAAGAGGTGTGTGGGAAAACTTTTTCTTTTTATTTTGGGAGGAGGTGAGAGGCAATCCAGGAAAAGAAAATTCTCTAGCAAGATAATTCACTCTAAGCCAGGGGTTCTTAAACTGGAGGGCACGAATAATCTCGGTATTGTAAAGTCGTTTTCTGCTCTTGTCAAAGTGAAAGCGGAATGTTAGTGTAAACTAGATTGCGATAGTTGATATGAGATGTTCATCTGCGTCCTGCAAAGCCACGAATAAAGTTTTTGTCATCCAACAGCTGCATGAATGAATATTTGTTTTATTTGCTAAACATTGAGATTTAGATGATGCTCAACATTCATCCTTCATGGGATTTGAACCTACGTCAGGATGATCAGGGGTGCTTAGCTCGAAACATATTCCCTGTGCTTTACTGACTGAGCTAACCGGACATCGTTTGATTATTTCTGGAGGTTTTCCCAACATGTTATTAACCCATCCATAAGAAGCTCTGGAAGTTTTAGATTAAATAACTGCCAATAATATTTAACATGCATAATGCAGAGACAAAGTGCCACCCACGTGTCAAAACTGAACCGCCCGGCCTTTTAATCTGGCCCACCGGATTTTGGTATAAATTGGCCCAGACAGGTGGAAAAATTACCAACTTTTTTCTTGATCATGGGCTTGAACATCCCTTAGTATTCGTATCTCATTCATAAAGATTTCTAGCAATCCAGTATGTTTGTAAACTATAATCAATTATTTCACCAAATTCCTCGTGTCAACATATTTATGTCTTTAGGCCGAATATGACGAAATGTTGATCGAATACTGTGGTGAAATTTTGCCAGTTTTAGCAGGAAGTCTTGGGACTACAACATTCTTGCCGTATTTTATTGGATTTCTCCCAGCATTGGTATCAAAATTGGTGAGTTTTTCAGTTCATATGGGATCCAGCAATATTATATGAAAGTTCGTTTCCAGCTTGTGATAAGTTGCGTCCTCAGTTTTTTGGTGTCGCACTTGTGATAAATTGTGTCAAATGCATGATATTTTGTGTAAAGCTTGTGATGATTTGTGTTCACTCTGCGACATGTTGCATCTTGACTTGAGATATGTTGTTTCAAGTTTGTGTTTTATGTTATAGACATTCTGTCTTTAACTTTTGTTTAAATTTGTGATGTTTTCTACCCCTTTCTTATCGAAAGTCACACTGAGAAAGGCCAAAAGCAGTGTCTAAAAGGAAACAACTAACGGCCACCTAATAGCAAAGAGCTACTAAAGTAGTATCAGCAACTGCAATCCAAACAGAAAACATCCCAAGTGAAACTGAACCGCTGTGGTAAAGCGCAATGAGTGGTTTCTGCCCTGGGCGGCCGTAAGATCATCTACCACTTCTTTAGTTGCCTCTTACGGCACGCAGGAAATACGTTAGGACTATTCGAAAACCTGTACCTACAAGCCTTAAGAAGATTTCCCAAATAAAATATTGAAACCGTGGCATATTAATTCATTTTGATTTCAATGGATGTGTATATTAGATCAGAACTATGAAACTTTATGTCTAACTTGAGATAAATTGCATCTATATTATGTTCAGCTAGTGATACTTTGTGTCTACTGTGTCTGAATGGTTGTGAACTTCTAACACATTTCTTTTCTAGAAACCTTCTTGTACAACATCAGAGCGATCATTTTCAGCTGGTACAATCGCAGAAACATTTCAAAAGCTTGGTCCAGGATCAGCAAAAGAGGTTGTGGCTCATGTCATACCCAGTTTATTAGAACTAACAAAGTAAGTCTAAGAGGCAAATTTAATTATATATTATTGCCTGTGACTCGACTTAGCAATACAAATGACTTATACTTCCTTGCAAGTTTATAAGATTTTCCAATGAGATCGTAGTATATTTAGACTGTTTCTACATGAATTGAATTATACACTTCTAAAAAGTTGAATAAAGCTATATAGTATGTACATGATCTGAATTAAAAAATTTCATAAGAAGTTAAATGAAGCTATATAGCATGTAGACATGAGCTATCCACCCTGCACAACTGGCGAACAATTGAATGTATAAATGATAAAATAAAACATCTGGGCAGTTCATGTGATAGGCGAGTGCAATACTTATAAATATAATTACTAGGAAAGAGAAGACATCGCAAGACATCATTTTGTTTCAATAAAACTTGCGATAAAATATCGTATTTATTATAAAACTAGTGGAAATATAAACATTCGAAAGTTTGTTGACAGCCAAAAATAAGCGAGGGGGCCATAAGAGATTTTAAGACAACACTGAAATATAAAAACGTGTATATCAGCACACCACACTCAAATCAGGCTATATTCTTGAGGCTACATACAATATTCCAATCGTTTTACCAAAGTACGAAAACATCCTTTTACTGTATGTACATCTTAAAAATAAACTGTATTTTATCGATAAATTAGATTTTTATTTTGAATTTCAGAGACAAAGAAACAGAAATACGTAACAATGCTATATTTGGGATCGGAGTTGTCTTACAAAATGCTGACTCAGCAGGTTTACAATATTATCCAACAGCATTGAATACACTGTCACAGGTATTATTTGGGGTTCATGGATATTGACAGAATGACGGCTACTCAGACTTGTGAGGGATATGGCTGTTATAGAGAAATTTGTTTCCAACCCACCGTTTTATAATATATCTATCGTTAGAAGATTCAAACATTTTCTTTTGTCCTGCCTGCTCAAAAAATAGAGATCTGAATAATAGAATGCAAATGTGGACCGCTTGTGAGAATAAAGTGCAAATAGATTTTATCCAACGAACAGTCACTTAAATGGAAAAGAGCTACTGCAAGATATCGTGCCAGCAACTGCACTCTAAGCAATAAACATCCCATACGTAACTGTCCCGGTAAAATGTAAGGAGTGGGATCTGCTCTGGGCAATGGTAAGGCCATCTACCGCTTCTTAATGTAAGATACACTCTGCATATCAGCGATTTCTTTCGAGCACTGCTCCCAATATTACTTCAGGTCATTTCAAATATATCATTCCAACCAGGTTCTGACAACAGAGAAATCGAGAGGTGTGATTGACAATATACTGGGAGCCGTAGCCAGAATGATTACTGCAAATAGGCAGGCTATACCTGTCGGACAAGTAAGTAAATTTCCTTTTTTAGTGAAATTCACTCTCAGCAAAGCCGGTGCTGAAAAGAAACCCAACTAACAACCACATAATAGCAAATAGTTACCACAAGACGTAGTAGCAGAAACTACAATCTAAGTGGAAAACATTCCAAACAGAACTAAAGCACCAAGGTAAAGTACTGTGATTGATATCTGCCCTGGGTGCTGATCTATCCCTTATTCTCCGAAATAATGAAGTTTTAACATCTAGCTCATTGCATTCCAATAGTCTTTGCAAACACTGACAGTTTTTGTCTTTATTCCCAGGTGATACCTGTCCTACTCAATCATCTTCCCATCGTAGAAGATCATGAGGAGGATTCTGTAGTTTATTCATGTTTATGTCGGATGTTGAACGAAGAAGAGATCAACATTGAAACTAAGACAAGGATTATCAAGCTCTTCGTTAGCGGAATGGAAGGAGTGAACAAAGGTTTGAAATACGGCTATGTCGATATACCAATGAAGCCTCTTTGATGTAGCCTTGTCGACAGCGATGTAGTGGCCATGTCAATTGATGTAGTCTTGTCGATGAAATCACGTCGTTGTAGTGGCCATGTCAATTGATGTAGTCTTGTCGATGAAGTCACGTCGTTGTAGTGACCATGTCAATTGATGAAGTCTTGTCGATGAAATCACGTCGTTGTAGTGGCCATGCCAATTGATGTAGTCTTGTCGATGAAATCACGTCGTTGTAGTGGCCATGTCAATTGATGTAGTCTTGTCGATGAAATCACGTCGTTGTAGTGGCCATGTCAATTGATGTAGTCTTGTCGATGAAATCACGTCGTTGTAGTGGCCATGTCAATTGATGTAGTCTTGTCGATGAAGCTGTGTCAATATAGCCACCAAAATGTGACAAATCTTAGACTTATTAGACAAGCTTTTTGTCGCATATTCTTAACTTTATTGATTATTTAGGGGGCATGATAGCGCGCATCTGCATGGCTGTCAAAAAAAAAACTTGAATGGGCTTTTTTAAGTTTTAAAATTATAAAAGGGCTTTTCAGTGGTTAAACATGTTAGCATCACAGGTTGAAGATCTCGGGTTCGAGCCTCGACGGGTCCACCATTCAACCCAGAGTGTAATAACTTGGGTAGGCTAAGCCGAACAGGAAAAGGTCATATCTTTCCAGTAATTGTAACCCTGTCCGTCCATAAGTGGCCGCTGTTAAAGGGCCTTCTCGGGCAGGGCGATCCACCCCAAGAAATGGCTATAAATGGAAGAAAGATCTACTGTGCACAATATTTTATACAAATATTTACTTGTAAAATGCCCTCAAAACTGCTTGAAAACCCTAAAACTTCATTTGGGAATATAGCTGCTGACCAGGCATAGAACGTCAAAGTCCATTCCATCCTTATTTTTCAGACATCCAAGCGTCGGTCATCCAAGAGTTGAAGACATTACAACAAAGCAAACCAGAACTTGTTAATCAGATTTGCCGAGTTTTAGAACCAGATAATGTTGCAAAGTTCCAAACTGTTTTGCAGAATTCCTGACCAGAAAATATATTTTGTATGAATTAGGGAAGAATTGCGTCACATTCGTGCTAGGGAAGCCCATGTCCAAAGATATTTCAGAATTCTGATTAAAACTAATTCCATGTTCCGATTAAATATGATTCATTTTACAGTGAAATCATCACATTTTAAAATTTGACACAAATCGTAACATTGCGATTATTCTGGGGGACATGGATTAACTACTCATCCTTCCTCTCATATGTGGTAATGCAAGGACGATGAAGCAAAGGCGAATATGACCAACTTGACAGGGTCGAAGTCTTGCTTCACACATCAATACATTTCTGTAACGTTTCATCTCACACAAAAGTCTACTTCTTCGGACAGACATTTTGAAAATGTTACAAGAGGAAATAAATAAACATTAAACAACAGATGCTTGTCTGATGAAGTCGGACTTTTGCTTGACGAAACATTACAGATATAAATGTGTGTTAGTGAAGCAAGACTGCTACCCTATCTAATTAATCATGACTCCACTGCAAAATGGGCAAAAAATAGTAGTTCAGGGTAGTTGGTTAGTATATCATGTATATGTTGCTTCCGGAGACAAAGGCCAAGAATACGGCTCAGCCATGTGGCGGCCACGGCCCATCGTGCATTTCAGAGTTGTAAATGAAGACCCGCTTAGAGTGTAGCCTGGAGTCGCTGTGAAAGTTTGTTTTGACAAACCCTGATACAACTTTTCTTAGTGTCAGAAAATTAAGTTATAATTTCAAGGTTTTAATTTGTGTGCATTTCAATACATTTTTTAAATCGTTTGATTGTTTTGCTTTGTAAAGAGCGAGTTATTAAGGATCGAAAACACCTTCCAAGCATCCTATTTGCTATTCGGAATATAAATCCAATCACCTCCAATTTGGTCTGTGATGTTCATATTTTTTTCCTTTTTCGCTATGACCTATGAACTTACCTTTGTAGTGACTGTGTGCGCAAAGTGCCTTGTTGAAGGACATGTTTGGTTTGGTGTAATGGCCAAGCACCTGCCTTCTGGATAGGATATAATTTTAATCCTGCGGGAGAGGAAAGCCGAGAATACAGCTTAACCATATGGCGAATCACGCGTGCAGATACCAGTTCCGAATCGGGGGTGAAGGTTTTTTTGGTAATCGAATTATCTCATTTTCCTGCGCATGGACCTGGTTGGTTGAGAAAGTCGTAAGCAGCGCTTGCGTGAACCGCCGGCGAGGCGTCCAGCGCACCCCTCGCCTATAATCATCCCTCAACGGATTCGAACCTGCGTCATGTCGATCAGAGATGTGTAGCTCTAAGCGTATTCCCAACGCTTTACCGGTTGAGCTAACCGGGCACCCAAGTTCGATCGTGCTAAACAGACCGAGCCGTCAGGGGCAAATAAAAAGGGGTTTGTTCTGTAAACGGCTATTCCACGCCTACCAAGGAGCGAGAAAAAGTTTCAATATTCCCTCCAGTAGAAAACCTCATTTACAGAAGGTATTGATAGGTTGGTCATGGTGCGACTCTAGTCCAGTCCGTCACCGCCAAATTCATATCTTAGTTGGGATCCACAATGTCAATTCATAAATAGAACTTTCGATTATTATTAGACCTGCTATACCAACAGATAGATATCTGTACAGACCGGTAGTTGGATTGAATATACTGTTGCATAATGGTCTTAAAAGGTGATGATTTAGATTTTCCCTACGGTAGATATGGTAATGGGAAGTGGTAAATGGTTTAACCATTGCCCAGGGCTGATACAACCCATTGCACTTTACCATGATGGATCAGTTCCTTTTGGGATGTTTACCGTTTAGAGCGAGTGCAGTTGCTGATACTATATCTTTTGGTAGCTCTTAGTTATTGAGTGGATTCGAGATTCACCTAACTTAAGTGACAATCGCTGCGTTGACATGTTTCATTATGACATTTTTCCATACCACCAAGAAGCGTGAAAATAAGTCCTAAGTGCTTATATTCCAGTCAATACTCCGAGAGTATTCCTGTCTACTGGCGGCTTAAAACATACCTTACATGTTTACAAAAGAAGCAAAGTCGCATTTATATAGATCATATTTATTACAGATGATTAGGAAGATTGATCAGAAAAGAACTCCTACAGATTGTTCAGTGGATTCATGAAATTCTTCTTAGCATATTTTCTGTTTATAAAGACAGGGTTACATCAGAGTTGATTATATTTGCTAAATACACAGATGATTATAAAAAATAAATTGGAAACCTACAGATTGTTTGAGTTTTCATAACTCTAAATTGAAAAATAATTTCAATAAATCTGATAATAAATCAAGAGTGCGGTTGCTGAAGTTACCATATTTCAGTAGCTCTTTGCTGTTGAGTTGATTCCGTTTAGGCACTGCTTCCGGCCTTGCTCAGAGTGAAGTTCCTGAAGTTCCTTAAAAAATGAAGCGAAATTGGTGGGTGCAGAATGAGGCAAATAGCAATAATGAAAAAGTGGTCGTCACATACGATAATTAAAGAATGTCTTTGAATCGGAAGTAAACATTACATGCAGAACATTAACATTACATGGGCAGATTCAGGGCAATGGAAGCAAAATGCTCAATAATTTTCCCATCCATTGTTTCAGTGACTTTCCAGTTGTTTTCGTCCAGATCTAGTTCTTCTATTGTATGTTCTTCTATTGTATCTTCTTCTATTATATCTTCTGTTATTGTAGAGTACTGGAAGCTGGAATAAATAAAACAAAGCTTTTGAAATTGAATGGAATTCTAAAATTAAAATTCGTACTGTTGATGGATAGAAGTAAAAACTGTGATAAATGATACTTATTAAGCTGGCTCTGCCACGGATAAAGCATCAAACTTCGAGCAGACAACAAGCCATAACAGCGCTGATGGAGCTGAAAATCTACCGGATTCCATTTTATTGGAAATTTCCATCATATTACCACAATCAAAAATATTATATCGCCAACCATTCGTCATGCGGTTGCCTATATCACAAATAGTGTTTCCACAAAATTATTCAGACTAGGATTGTTCGGTAGATTGTATACGAGTGCATTGATGAAGTCCTCTGAGTCAACGTCCAGCAGAGGCATATAATATAGTCTATGGGCGAGAGTGGGTCAGCGTACGTTCACCATACTCGTGGGTGCCCAGCACAGCTATATGCCTCTGTGAGATATATAACTTGTTTAAGTCCAGTGCTTTTCAGTTTATTATTATCTATTTGAGTAATTTGTGGAAATAGTGTGATAAATATATTTATCCATTTACAGTTCGTAATATTTGCCTAGGAAAAAGTTATATTTAACTGGTAATAAGATGTGACTTAAAGTTAGTCAAATATGAGACCACAGGAAGAAGAAACAGTGTGGCATCTCCATTTTTACAGGTGCCTTATGAGACCAAACAGAAGAGTCTAAAACACAACATAGTTCCATGTAATTTCAATAAAAAGGACATCAGTTTGATCTCTCAATGCTTACATTTATTTGAAAAACACAGTCTGGTCCTATGTAACAATCTCTGCTGATGACAATATTTGACCAATCGTTATTTTTTGTTCATAGAATATTTTTTCTGTTGGCCTAAATAGCGCTGTTATAAATAGCGGGATTTACCTGGGGTTAAGGTTATTATAGTTGTCTACAATTGACTGATTAATATGATTATTTTACCAAAACATACATGAAAACGATAGTCAAACGCTCCAGTGGTAGTTTTAATATGACTGATCTAACCAATATCGGACACATCTAAGCCGCGAGGTTCATCAGTTGGCACCAAATTGATGACTTACAGTCTTTTCATGCCCCCAATTTACTTATTTTATGAAATTTATGATCACATTTAACATTACTTCCGGCATGACGGAAATAAACGTCTGAATTTTGAATATCTTACGTTATATTTTCCAGATTGGGTAAGGATGCAAACTTTTATGGATACTCCACACGGTATGAAAAAGGTCTTCCTTTTTTTTCTAGTTTTTTTTTTTCAAGAAGTCAGAGAAGTGTTCGATTGTTTTAACATTGTCCAGAACAGATACCGTTTACTGGATTCTACTATATCGGTATATTCCTGTATAAAATGTTTTCGGCTTGGGACGCAGTTGCTAGATTTAACTTGGTTAGCCTTTGCATTTTAGGATGTTATGTCGTTTTGGGTGCTGCTCCCAACCATGCTCACATTTCCAATGACTTTTCCAACTCAACTAATGTTGCTCCCAAAAATTTTGCCAAGTCTATTATAATTACCTGTTCACGCTGATCCATTGCACCCACTTGTGATCACTATTTTGTGCATATGCAATATTGACTATTTTAACAATGTAAAATAGAAAGCACATTATTATTCCAGCTCTTTAATAGCAAGGTTTTTATCTTTCATAGTAGAATAAAGTTCTTCTTAATTACATCTTGTATATGGGAGTTGTTACGCGCCGCGTTCGACGCATGATTGACTGAATGTAAAAAACTCAAGTACTATTTGCATCCAGGAATAAAGACCATTTAGATGTGATTTTTTTTCGTCCGCAGAGCATCGACAGCTTGGAGCTTATGCTAATTTTATATTAAGACCAAGACAAAAATCAACGGCCATAAATTTAATTAAAAACTATATCAATATTTTTAAAAATTTTTTTTGCGCCCAAAGTCAATTCAGATATGAGTTCTAACGGAATCCATTTTCCCTCGACTACACCATGCACACACATAAGTAAAACCGCCAAATGCAAGAACAGATAACCATTTCTTAATTGCAGCAGGTAAATGGCCATACAAATATTTTGGGAAGAAATACATCGTATCAGTGGCCTTTTCTAAAATAAATATTAAACATAAAGGTAGCGCATGAGCGGCACGACTCCAGCGCTTGGTGGTTTGAAAAAAATTAAATATTTTTCTAATAAACAATTTAATGTTTTTAAGGGATTGAAGAAACCGTTCAACATGTTTTACAAAACGTATTGAATCATGATTATGGTGGGTGTGCACAGAAAATTTGGAATTTTTTTCATTCTATTTCTTTTTCACTCAAAAGTAATAACAACAACAAATTAAATTAATGACATCGACAGTGAAAAGTTTTAATATGCTCCAGCGAATCGTGTTACCCGCAGTAATCGACCAAAAATGCAAGAATTATTTTTATTTTAAAATTGTGTGCGTGGTTCATTCATGAGTGATTTTTATGATATTCTATATACTACAATTTATGGTAATTCGAGAAAAACAACTTAAACTCTAGTCCATAGACTCGATATAATTTTGTTCGATTTTGATTCAAAGATTTACGATTTTATTGAGGGTTTTAATTTACATCGGTAATGTATGACTTGGATTACTTCAAAACCGTGACACAATTTAACATCGACTCACCCTCCGACAACGAATATCTTTCCTTCAACAACACAGGCTTTGAAAAAGTATCTAACATCATTTAATCTGGCAATGGTAGTCCATGTTTTAGCAACTGTATCAAAACATTCCACAATATTCAGGGGATTGCCATTCAACCCACCTGTAAAATGAAGATAAATGTATTTAACTATTTAATCAACTAGAAAATCATGCAATACGATAGATATATGTTGGGTTAATACATACACTTTTTCATATAGTATTCGTTTGCCACTTTGCTATCGCTGCAATTTGTCTTTGTAATGTTTATTGTTTTGGTGTGGACTAACGACTGCTATGTGCATGTAATTATTAGTCAGCTGGCAAGTGCTTTTTCAAGTTTTACACCCGGATCAAAGGATCCATGAGAGCGCCATTCAACGCATGGTATGTGTGTGCTTGATTGACCCTAAAATGCTTCTTGTGTGTCGTGAGAAGCAACTAAAATGGAACAAAGAAGTAGACAGTTTCACCACCGCCCAGAGCAGATATCGCTCAATTTAAATTTAAGTTTCAGTTTTCTTTGGCATGTTTTCTGCTTAAGAGTGCAGTTGCTGGTGTTATATTTAGTGATAGGTCTCTGAATGACTGTTTTTTGCTAGTTCTCATGGTGAACTTCAAATGTTGAAAAATTTTCGTCTCATTGACTATGTGTCTTTTCAGTCTTTGTTTGTATTTTGTTGCAGGTTTTTGTTCTGTGTTGGTGTCGTGGATTTGAAATAAACTATGTTATTCTATTTTACTATGTTTATAAAACATGAACTCTCACCAATGACATATATCTTCCCATCAAGTTCAACTGCAGCTGTACTATCTCTCGCAGTCGACATTGAAGGAAGTGTTGTCCATGTTGAATCAGATGGATTGAATTTTATCGCATCAGATAAGTATTCTTCATTGTACCCTCCAATACAGTAGATGAAATCTAGAAAATAAAAAGAAGAAATAGTTCAATCAATGTGATCATGTAGGTGCAAGCTTCGTGATTACTCTATTATGTTTTCCAATGTGCCAAGAATGCATTTACGCAGTTTCTGGATATTTTTCGGTGTGCTTCTGACCTTGCTTAGAGTAAATTCCTAATAACAAAAACTAGTTGGAAATGAATAAAATAATGTTCACAAACTACGATAATAGTTCATATCAGCGGTTCTAAAACGTGGTAACATTATAGAAAAAATGACAAAACTACGTTTAATATTGATTTGAGCTTCTGAGGAAAATAATACTGCGGGGCCTGAATAGTAGTTTCATTCATCCCATTTTCACTCATCAGCAGAAATGTCGATTCTGAATCATCAAGAATTTGTTGATCTTCTAGCAAGCATGGGCCACTGATTGAACACGCCGTCTAAAGTAGGATTTACGATCGGGAATCGTGGACAATCTTTTCTATTTTGATGCATTGTTGCATCTTGATGCATTGTTGCATCTTGCATCTTTTCATCAAAAAAACTGGCGTGGAGACCGACCCCAATAATATTATTTATTGTTTTTCAACTCTGTTCTATCAGACCTTTCAGACTATCCACATTATATGCGAATAAAATAGTTTAGTTGAATAGAAATTTGGTACAAAAAAGTAACTTTTTATGTTTTTTACAATTATTTTTGTAATTTTGAGAGGAACATTTTTGAATTATTCTTAAATTGGTTGAAATTCAATTTTCTGCATTTTTTTCATGCAGAAAACGCAAAATTTAGACAAAAGATGGACTGTGCAAAAAATGCGCATTTCATGTATGTATCAAGCACGATTTCTAAGTGCGTTTATTACTCCATACTGCCACCATACGGAGTTTTAGTGATATTGTTTTGCAGTATTTCTCAGAGTGGTGCAATCGCCAGTTCTTTGTTGATGCAACCTTCTTGATAGCAAAAAGCTACTGAAAGATGTAGTACCGGCAACTGCACTCTAAACAGAAAACATCCTGAATAGAACTGAAATGCCATGGTAAATGACAGTGAGTGGGCGACTGTAAAACCACTTTTAAGACTGATTTCATCAGATAGGAAAAATCAGGATAGGGTTGAATAAAGCTTGTTGAGTTTTGGATTAAAGCCAAATGTCCAAATGTTGATATTTTATGCAATGTCCAGTTAATTTAAATACTGTTTCGTAGAGCCTGAATACTACATATACATTCATGTACAACTTTATAGTATTCATCAAATAAAACCTCACAAACTAATATACTTAACCAACCTTCTGCTGCCACGACTGATGTATCACATCCTTCCACAGGTTTATCAGTGACATGAGACCAACTTCCATCAGATGGATCAAACTTCTCAACTGTTTTACTGGTTTTGCCAGAATCATCGAATGCATAGATTGAACCTGGAAAGATACATCTATATGTTATTATCTCCATATGTGTTGAGATTGAGTTTAATAAAAATCGATAACAAAAATTTACCAAAAGGAAACAGTGGGATAAATCTTTCGGTAGTAATTAGATTGTGAATCAATTTGTGCTAAATGAGCAAAACAACAAAAAAATTGAAAATATCACTCCGAGACATGGGTAAACCCTAACAATTCCAATAGTGAACATGCTCAGTACCTCCCATTGCCCTTGCCTAGTGTGGTTCAGGTCAGCTTTGGTCTGGCCTACCTTAGCTATTACACCTCTAATTGGTCTGAAGAAATCATCAAGTCAAACCCTGGTTGGTTGCCCAGGGCAAAAATACTCACTACACTTTACCATGTCGGTTCAGTTTCATTAGAAATGTTTTGCGCTTAGGGTGCAGTTGCCTGTATATCTTGTAGTAGCTCTCCGCTATCGAGTTGCCAATAGTTGGTTTCTTTTTGGCACTGTTTTCAATTTTAGAATAAATTTCAATAAAAAAAAATGTAGCGTGAATTTGGGAATTTATAATTGAGAACCTTGAGTTGCCTGCGCATTCGTCATTAATGTTCAACACTAGTAAAGAGCAGCTGCACCTGATAGTTTTTCAACATTTCTCACCTCCGAACGCAACAGCGGCAACTATTCCCCTTGTCAATATCCGATTTGGTAATGTAACCCAAGTTGCATTAGCATCAGTATAATCCAGTTGATAATTGGTTCCATCATCCACAAGAACATATATGATGTCACCAAGTAATACAGCAGTGAAACATTTGTGGACAAAATCATCACTGATGGCCTGTTTGTGATATTGAATTGGGTGAGCCATTACCGCCTTGAAAATTATTTTCAAAGGTTTCAAATTTCCAACGAAACTGATGTCTAAACGCATAGCTCATAGTGGCACATGAATAAACTTGAAACAGGAGGACAGTTACAATATTTATAAAAAAAAGGGTGGTCAATTTTTGACGTCATTATTAGCGGTAGGAATGCAAACAACACGCGAGTACGAGAGTATTTTTCTTAGAGATTATTCAAATACTCCCGAAAATAGCAAATTTTGAACAAAATGAATATTTGAATCTTTGAAATGTGTTAATAAATTCTCCAACAATCATTTAAAATGTACTCGGTGGTTTCTGATGACAAGAAATTAAACATAAAGTCTTCAATATTAAGCACAGACGGAAATTAAAGTGTTCGAGTGTTTATAAACGCAAGAGTATAGTATACTCTCGATAATAAATAATTATTTGCACCGCTGTAAAGTGCCACATATGGAAATTTTTTATGTTGAATTTTAATTTAATTTTGTTAAGTGCTATTTCACACAATTAGGTCGGATAGGGGGAACATAGCGCCATTTGACTTGATACATTGCAAAACCAGAAATATAAAAACAAACCTTCACTCTTCTCCATGTTTTATTTTGAGGAACAAATGATTGGATGGATTTTGATTCTCTGTCAAATACAGCAATCGCTGTGAAATAAAATATTTTCAATCAATTAAACATTAAACTCACTTATTGCAGATTATATTGTGTATAGGAAATCAATTGTGATGGTGATCACACCAACTAAATAATTAGCGTGAACGTTGGTTCAAGAGAGGTCATAATATTGAATCAATTTCGTGATTTTTTTCTCAGCAAAACATAAGTATACAGAAGTCAGAATCCGATCCCAGTTACTTGGACGGATATCAAGGCGTTTTCAACGTTCAGGCAATGTCGGGATTTGCATTGCGCGGTGTCATTGATTACAAGCAATTATGTGCAATGCTAAATTTATATTCGTGAAGTGTTATATCCATTTTTCATGAATTGGATGTAAAAACGAGTGCAGAATATCTTATTTAGATTTTCAATGGAGAAGAGCCAAGTTACTCGGTTTCGGTAGATTTTTCCTAAAACCGAGTACTTCTCTCTTCCTAGGAAAATCAGCTTACCATTAGGGGGCTTCCTCCACTTGTCCAATGCGAATTCTGTAACATGAAGTGGTTTGTATTAATATCTTATAAAAAAAGAAAATATTCAGAATTGTAGGTATAATAACAACTAAAATAATTTTGCCCAGCTCAGGCGACTGTTGGTTTTTGTTCACAGTATTCAAGTCTGTGTGTCTCTTTGACACAAAAAAACACTGATATGTTTATAAACAGTGGAAGGAAGTGCGTGGGGAGGGGGGCTCATCGCCCTTGGCCAATACCACTTACTGGCTGCACTCAGTAGTGGTTCAGTTCTGTTTCAGATGTTCCCACTTTTAATGTGGGTACTGGTAATACATTTAATGTAGCTCTTCGTCACATAAACGTCAGTTTATTTTCGAGTGCTGCTTGTTGAAAGTGAATTTCTACAAAGAATCTCGTAATATTCATCTCCCGGAATGAACTTGTTCGGCTAGAAACATTGCCAAAATAACACAAATATCAGATACAGTAATCGCATACTAGACTTGGGTTATTTCTTGGTTAAAATTTAAGACCTCTCGTCTCTGATTGAACTTTTTTCTTTCTAGTTTTTTTTTGTTGATTTAGAGACGTTCATTCCTTTTCATCACCCTTTCTTAAATATCTGCAGAAAAACAAACACTTACTTTTTAGATCAATATCTACTCCAGGTCCATCGTATGGAGTCACCATCGTTGGCAGAATGAATTCGAGACAATGAGGAGAGTTGAATACGAGAGACTAAATTGAAAATATAGATCACATAGATATTTAGAAGTAAAGTGAGTGGATAGTTCTGATTGATTAAAGGACTAAAATTTGAAACGTTTTAGAAACTAGATTTTAAAAACGTTTTGACTAGATATTAACAAGTAAGGACTGATTAACGATGATTAATACTCGATAACTTCAGAACCTGATAAAAGGTGTAAAAAGTAAAGGTGTAAGAAGCGAGTGGCTGCCACCAGGTAGACTTAGTAAAGCAGGTTCGGTTCGGACACTTGATTCAAAACAAATAACAAAATAATTATATTTCAGCGTTAATGCTGATTCCTAGACGATGCGAACAACCACAAGGCTACACTCAACAAAAATTATTCTGGCCTCGTATTATTACTGGGGTGCACAAAAATACAAGACGACATATAGACTCGAAAAATAGGTCTGAACAATTCAGGTGATTCAACAAGATAAAGAAATCGTAAAACCTCTTTTTCCACTATCAACTTTCGATAGCTCCTCGATATTTCCGACAAGTTCAATCTGCCGAATAGCTCTTCAAATGCAGATCTTCTGGCATCAATGTTGTAATTAGTCCAAATTATCAGTGCTTTGCATTTAACTGCTTCAGAAACCTGGAAATTAAAGTATAAACTATGATATGACTGCATTTGTCCTTTGCACCAACAGTTTTTATATTGAATGGATATCATTTTTATCCTGTGGTGAAGGAAAGATGAGAATACAATAACAACTACTGTAACTAAGTTTTTATTCATTTTTTTTCACACGGTAATTTACTCTAAGCATGGCCGGAAGCAGTGTCTAAAAGGAATAAAAAATATGTGGAATCATCAACTGCACTCGAAAGGAAAAACATCCCCAACGATACTCAACCGCGATGGTTAAATCATCTATCACTTTTCTGTTTAGCCGCATCTCGCAACACACAGGATATATGTTGGGACCCATTCCAAAGCCCGTACCTGAAGGGCAGTGTCCATTTCCCCTCATACACGGGTATTTTTTTGTAATTCGAACTTCCGTTTTCTTAACACTTTTCTTGGAAGAGGGCAGTTGCATAGTACGTCAAAATGTCTGTGCGATGCAAATCAAAATTTTACCAAATTAATATTTCACCATTGTATCTTTTGCTCCAACTAAGAATGAAATGAATTCCTCGTCTGATTGTTTGAAGCCATCTTGTACAACAATCCATTGAAAATATTTCAAAGCGAATTTGTTGCAACTTTCAACTAATCCTGCACAGTTGAATTTGTTTGCAATCATCTTCGTTGTATAAAACGATCCTGGACTCAGCTCTTTAGCAAGAATTATTTCGATCTTGTTGCACATTTCTGAAAAAAAAACGATGATTGTTCGAATAAATGATAATTGTTCGGTATTTAGGAATGTTCTCAATCTATAGTATTCTTGATTTCTGATTGGATCACCCTGACCAAAGTCCTGTATCAGCAGCTACTTCTAGACGGAAAGGGTTTGAGTTGTTGGAAAGATATGATATTTCCGGTTGAGCTTAGTCAACCTACCCAGGGTTGAGCTACTGGTATAGATCAACGAGCTGGCTGGACTCAAATACGAGATATTCGAATCTGCCATGTCAACATGACAACCATTGGGCCATCACGCCCACAATGATATAATGCCACATTTTACACCGCGATTCGTTGCAACAGAGCAAGTATGCTGTAGCAAAGTGTATAAATGCAGTGATCGGCTCAAAATAAACCAACCAAATAGCTAACTGATGTCCTAGTTGAAAAGGAATGTTTAAATTTGAGATGAAATCATTCCAACTTTAAGCTAAGTTGTTTCAAATTGCTAAAACCAACTACTTACTCTTCAGTTGCATAATATGAGCAACATACATCAGTTGCTCATAATTCTCATGATCAGTAACAGGAACTTGTCCAGTGTAAATGAAGTTGATACAATCCTTAACAGAAGCCATTGGGACATTCTTCATTGTGACAACACCAGAACGACTCTCAACATTCTGAAACAAAAGTAACTTACAATAAAACTGACGAAAATTCGAACAAAATTTCAGGAAATGTGAAGCAACAAAGCAAATCACATACAAGAAGCATCAATATTTACTGACTAATATCAAGGTTGGAAGTAACAGACTCAAAAAGAATTCAAATGATGATCACTGATGCTGCAAAAAGCTACATAAAATGTAGAATCAGCAACTACACTGTAAACAAAAAAAATAGTCTATGAAGAATCGAACTGCTATGGTTGGGTGTATAATGAGTGGCGTCTGCCCTGGTTCATCGTAAAACTATCAACCTTTCCTGTATCCTGTTAATCGCCATCTATAACGTACATTGAATATATTTGCTTACAATTGAAGAAAGAGCGCTTCTATATTTGAAGATTTCGATTCAGACTCACCTCATGAGACAAAATTTTTTGGAAATAATCTGATCCTGCGGAAAGAAACATTTCTGTGTGCTGGGATCTCTTCATTACCAACTTTTATTGTGAAATCACAATGCTCTTTGGTCACTCTCATTCTGAAAAAAATTTATGCAGTTTTACGTATTGTTATTGCAATTGATCATAATTCATATAAGAATAAATCAGTTTCCGTATTGCACTAAATGGCGATATTCAATGAAAAATACAGATGTCGGTACATTTGCTTAAAAGACCATAGGTTGTTTTTTTGCCAATAAAAATGCTTGTAACGCGTACATACAGGAAAATTTTTTTCATTGTCTAAAATGATATAGATGCATGTACAGTATTAAAGCTATGAATATTACTGTATTTTACATTAGTATTATAAAAAACAATGACTATAGAACACATAGGCGTAAACCATGTGCCAACATGTCACTATACTACCACACTATATTAACCAAAATAATTTTGCAGTCTTATTTGATTTTACTCTGTTTTATCCTTAGTTTCAACAAAAAAAAATGAAATTATGTTACAGGCGCGAGAAAAAGGCTTTTTAATTATCATAAATATATTTTTGTGTTGTTGAAACCTATTCCCAACTTTAAGCTTTCGGAAGTAAGCACACCATAAGCCCATTCTTACATTGGTGATTCATGTTACTATGTGTCAGGCGCTAAAAAACTAGTTATGGTAACCTAGTTATTTCTTGAACTAGGTAAAGTCGAAAAAAATTATTACAAAACTAGGTGTAAACTATTACTAGGTAACCTAGTTTCATTTTCAAAAGAAGGACAAACTAAGTAATTAAGGTTGAACTCTTCAAATAGTTTATTTTGAAAGCTTGCTTATCATGAAAATATGATTTACCTAGTTTTTTTATTCTAGGTGCCGAGTTTTTCAACCAAGTACCTAGTTGTGAATGAAGTAAATTTACCTATTTCACCTGGTAAATTTACTAGGTAAAATATCAAACAAAAAACTCGGTAAAAGGTAAACTAAGTAAGTGATCTTGAAACTAGGTTGAAGTATTTTGAGTTTAAAATCGGTAAACTAAGTATAATAGGTAATGGCCCAGGGGTTAACCATGTTGGCATCACAGGATGAAGATCTCGGGTTCGAGTCTCGAGGAGTCCGGCTCATTATTCTCTGCCCACCCAGAGTGTAATAACTTGGGTAGGCTAATCCGAACAGAAAAACACCTTATCTTTCAAGTCCGTGAATGACTCCTCAAAAACGGAAATGCACGCTGCGCCTTATCATACGCTAATGGTACCGTAATTTATAAACCCCCAAACGCATGAATTGTAGCATCGCAATTGTAGGACTTTGAATTTGGTGTCATTACAAAATTCAGAGGTAATTTGCGCCAGTTTGCCTTGTTCAGATTCGTTGGAAGGATATTTCAAGCAATTTATCATTGCTAATAGGATAATTTATTTCTATTTGAAAACCCGGCTAATTAATACCGAAACATATTCTTCGATTGCACAATTGTGGGATTTTGATTTGGCATCTTTCCAAAATTCAGAGATAATTTGCGCCCAATTTGCCTCGGTTAGATTCTTTGGAAAAATATTTATTCCAAGCAATACATATTTGCTAATAGAATATTTTATTTTTATTTGAAAAACCCGGTTTAAAAAAACCGAAACATATTCTTCGATTTCACAATTGTGGGATTTTCAATTTGTCGATTTTTTCAAGCGTTGTGCGACATTACGCACACATGATCGTTAGACCCGATGACACGTGCTGTTGAAACAAAAACATACTCCTTTATTGCGAGGTTTTGCAAAGTCTGCAAATCATGCATGATTGGAGCATCATCACTCAAGGCTCTCGCATGACGGGCACTAGAACTGGCCATGATACTAATATTTTAAAATATGAACAAACATAGGCACATGATTGACGAACAATACGCAGAGGGAATTTATTGCGCAAATAGAATATGAACATGTAAAATCTGTGAAATATTTTATTTAGTACAAAAACAATCGCCAATTGCCAAAACCACTATAAACTGACACTCTCCTTATACACATTAGGAAAACACAAAGACATAGCGGCAATATTGAAATAATTAACCCCAAAGATTCAAAGTTTGCGGCGAGATTGTAACATCCAACTAGCGCAAACAGCTGATTTTAGAAATTATTTCAAGGTTATTCCATGTGGCAGCGAAAATAACCCACAAAACATCATTTAGATCATTTTAATGGAAGCCCAGCAAACTCTGCGCACCTTTACTGCATTATGTCGTTTCTAGCGCCTGCACCACACCTTAACACGTCATATTTTTTCTGGTAAGTAAAGCAAAAACATTCATATCGCCATTGCTCTCGTACAAAATCTTACCCGTTGAGTGTCCTTAACATTTCGACAGCATGATCCCTCTCATCTGCGTCAGCAGTTGGATCCATTTTCAATCGCTTTGTTGGAATCATTTCCAATTTATATAAAAACGATTAAAAAATACTTAGGCACCTTAGGTTCACAATTCTGCAAAATAAATATTCCATTAAATATCGATACAATTACACAGATCTTCACGAACTGCCGTGTGAATAGGGGATTTCAATTTTTAGGTAAATTTTGTATTTGTATTTGTTCGATCATGAGCTACTATTCAAATATGAGTATTAAAGATTCCCATAAATTATGGAAAACATGACTATATTCTTTGAAATATATTTGTCAAAGGTTTTTTTTTTAACATACATAAGTTTTATTTTATTTGCCGAAAATCGCACTGTCAGGATTTACCCGATGGGGTCACTCTTCCGTGAGCTTGACTTGAAACTTTCCACCACTGCTACATAACGATCACTTTGCCGCGCAAAGATTCAAAAACTCTACAATATACTATCGACTTTATACCTTTACCCTTAATATCAAAGCTGTACTGGTATAATTCAGCCTCGGAATGTTCACCAGCTTCAAGCACCCTCGCATGACTGAGAATTAAACTAGAAGTGCGATATCATAGAACCGTCGATAAAGCTTTGTCTGCTTGTCCCTTAGCGAAGTTGTTGGCCTATGTTGTATCTGGAATAACGTTTCGGTAAACATTGCCTTTTCTGATCACGTACCCCATAATCTAGAATCTAGACAACTTTTTTCTAAAATGAATTTGATTTGTATGAAGTATGGACAACAGATAAAAAGTTCTGGTTATGCCCATTCACTATCAAGTCATGTTCTTAACCAAGTACGAATTTGTGAACAAATACTAACTTCTAGACTATGTTATTTTCGTCATACTATCCGTTTTATAGAAAATAAAATAGCATCGCAATGCTACGTTGCATACTTGCCTCCCGTAATTGTACTGAGAGTTTTAATATTGTTTTCGGTCTTGCGATTAATTATATTTCTCCGATTTCATGGCATTGTTACGTCACACATACATCTATACAAAAACGTCACTTTTAGCGACTTTGTTCGAACCTCGAATGCATTTGAAAGCTCTTAAACGCGTTTATTAGCGAAGTTTCGTGAGTGCGGACGGACCCCAGATATGTTACTTTCATGAGGCGCTGTGGGTCTTTTCGAATTCGCAAATGCCAGAAGAAGTATTTTCAATGACATAACTTTGAAGGCTATAGGCAATTGTTATAAGAATCAGTGTGCAACTTGATCGTGCTCTGTAAATGGCTTTCTCGAACATACATTTATCATTGGATAGATAAAAAAAGAGTGTACAGAATCTTTACTGAAGATGGACTTTGACACTGATTTGACAAAGTTCTGAGAGAAATAAACCCAATATAATACCAAGACAGCGTTCAAGTCCATTCATTCATATGCTCGATATAATAATTTTCGCTTTCTTGTGTCGTTATTTTACTTACATATAAATGATTTAATTCCCATTCATAAAATTTCTCTGTGAGGGTAGTAGTAAGTAAATAATGCATTATTTCAGGGTTGTGTTGCAATGATATACGATTTCACATATGGAAAAATAAGAAATTCACAGGCGAACGGATACATTGACTTTGAAGTTTTTATTGTTTTTGATATATAGAATTTTTGCATTTGGCCTTTCGCTTCTTCGCTTCGAAAATAAAACAAAAATGACATCAATTCATAAAACGATTTTTATCATTTTACCGGCGCGAGTGCGCCAAAATATTGGGAAGAACTGTACCAGATAGTATTATATGAAACAGAAACAAGATAAAGAATTGTTATTTTTGGAGCCTTTGGGGAGGCATTCAATTTTGAACCTTTTACCGCTTTGTGATTTATTTTGTCTTGACATTGGGACCATTTTCTTACAGAAGTTCCATGTCTGCATCGCATTTTGTTTATTAAATTTCATTCTAAAAAGCCCGAAAGTGGCGGGTGCTTACGGCAAACATGTATGATCAATTTGATACAAGAGGTGGACAGCGAGGGTAATTCCATTCCCCCCTCGTTTGACGGATTAATGCGTGCTTGCTATAAAATGGAGCTTTTAGGGGATTAAATGTAACAAAAAATCTTTCCTAAAAATGATGGGCCTGATTGGATTTACATATCTTCTTTTTAGAAATTCTAGATTGTCTAGCATCATACTGCATTTATTGTGGGGAAAAAAACTCCCGGGGAATGGGTGAGATATTAAGCTTTCTTCAACGAGCCCAGTTTGCTATAGATTTCACTATCTCATATTATTATTTTAGGTTGGATGTGATAGGTGTCCGAGATGGTACCACGTAAGCTGCTACGATAGCGATGTTGCAGATATTGTCGATATAGTATGGAAGTGTCCAGCTTATGCATCAAAACATTAGAGACGTGCTGCAATGGAAGCACCTTTATAGTTTTTTTCCAAATTCCCCAAAAAGTGTAAACATGACGACCTGAAAATTGTTTTGTTAAAATTGGGTCTCCAAATGCTTAAATTGAATATTTTGTGCTTGTAAGTAGTCGTTAGTTGTTACTTTTTCTCAGCGTGACATCCAGTCCTGTAAGTAGGGCTGGGCAAAAATCCGAATCAATTTTTTCGAATCGGATCCAATCACTAATTCTTTCCAAATAACAAATATCCCATTTTTACTATTGCAACTTGTACTGTTATAACATTGTGAAAATAAAGAAATTTATATTTTGTAGCGTATTTTCAATTCACACTAAGAGCAACCACTTTCATATTTTAACGACGAAATATAATCGATTTTAGTCAAATTTGACCTAAATCGATTGCATTTCGTTGTTAAAAATGAAAATCCTAGTTTACTACTAACAAGTTTTTGTTCCTATAATTGATTCACGACTGATTCGAATAAACTGTGCTTCGAGTCGATTCGAATCACCGACTCGAATTGCCCAGCCCTACTTGTAAGTATGGGTTTCAGTGAAAGATCATTACTATTTTTTAAACTCTGAGTAAGGTTGGAAGCAAGCGATTCGGCTTTTGGGCAGTATGTATGTCAGTACAATAAAAGCATTTTTTTTGATAGGCCTACCCATTTGAGATAAGTCATTAATTCTAGCCATTAACTGGAGTCCGATTGATAAACACATATCCGCCGCTCAACCTAAAACACTTTGATTTGGATTGGTCGAATCGAAAAGCCAGCATTTTTCTAACCATACAAGGTATCCTGAAAAATTACACGGGAATTCTCACAAATATTCCTTAAGATTTTTATTTTTGACATTATTAGTCAATGTTTTTTCAACATTTTTTTCAACGTTTCTATGTAGATCTTGCAAATAATAAATATTTTGCGTAAAAAGAAGTCGTTTTATTTATGAACTTTATATGTTATTTTCTGTGTTAGAACAAGTTTCTAAAAAAGTAGCCTTATTATTTTCAAGGTTCTTCAAAATATACTCAGAATAATACATGAACAATGCTGTGCTATTTTTTCCAAAGTACGTTTCCATACGTGTAGAAATATGTTATAAACATACGTACAAAGGGAATTTTGCGTGACAAATAATTTTTTTTTCGTTAATTAATGACGCCCTTATTATAGATATGTTGCTATTTTTTGCACTTTTTCATGAAAAGAGAGGGGAATTTCCCTATGATCCGCACGGTAGAATTTTTTCAAATTTTTTCCATATAGGTATAGAAATATATTGTGAACATACTGCAAATAGGAATAGCGTGACAAATAATTTTTTTTTGTTAATTAATGAGGTCTTTATTAAAGACATTTTGCCATTTTTGCACATTTTCATGAAAAGAGAGGGGAATTTCCCCATGATCCGCACAGTAGAATTTTTTTAAATTTTTTTCCTAGGTGTAGTAATATATTTTTGAACACACTGTATAAAGAAATAGCGTGACAAATAATTTTTTCGTTAATTATTGACGCCCTTTATTAGAGATATTTTGCTATTTTTGCACACTTTTCATGAAAAGGGAGGAGAATTTTCCCCATGATCCGCACGGTAGAATTTTTTTAAATTTTTTTCCTAGGTGTAGTAATATATTTTGAACACACTGTATAAAGAAATAGCGTGACAAATAATTTTTTCGTTAATTATTGACGCCCTTATTAGAGATATTTTTGCTATTTTTTGCACTTTTTCATGAAAAGGGAGGAGAATTTCCCCATGATCCGCATGGTAGAATTTCTTCAAATTTTTTTCATAGGTGTAGTAATATTTCATGAATATACTGTAAAAAGGAATAGCGTGACAAATATTTTTTTCATCACCTAATGACGTCCTCATTATGGATAATTTGTCATTTTTCCATATTTTTTTCGTGAAAAGGGAGGGGAATTCCCCCATGATCCGCAAGGTAGATTTTTTTTTTAATTTTTTTTCATAGATACAGAAATATATTTTGAACATACTGTATAAGGGAATGGCGTGTTAAATTTTTTTTTCGTTAATCATTGACGCCCTTATTAGAGATATTTTGCTATCTTTGCACTTTTTCATGAAAAGGGGGGGGAATTCCCCCATGATCCGCACGGGAGAATTTCTTCAAATTCTTTTTCATAGGTAGAGTACTATTTCATGAATATACTGTAAAAAGGAATAGCGTGACAAATATTTTTTTCATCACATAATGACGTCCTCATTAAGGATAATTTTTCATTTTTCCATATTTTCGTGAAAAGGGAGGAGAATTTACCCATGATCCGCACGGTAGAATTTTTTTAAATTTTTTTCATAGATATAGAAATTTATTTTGAACATACTGTATAAAGGAATAGCGTGACAAATTTTTTTTTCGTTAATTAATGACGCCCTTATTAGAGACAGTTTTGTTATTTTTGCACTTTTTCATGAAAAGGGAGGGGAATTTCCCCATGATCCGCACGGTAGAGTTTCTTAAAATTTTTTCATAGGTGTTGTTATATTTTATGAATATACTGTGAAGAGGAATAGCGTGACAAATGTTTTTTTCATCACTTAATGACGTCCTTATTAAATATAATTTGTCAATTTTCCATATTTTCGTGAAAAGAGAGGGGAATTTCCCCATGATCCGCACAGTAGAATTTTTTTTAATTTTTATTCATAGAAATATATTTTAAACTTACTGTATAAAAGAATAGCGTGACAAATATTTTTTTCGTTAATTAAAGACGCCCTTATTAGAGATATTTTGCTATTTTTGCACTTTCTCATGGAAAGGGAGGGGAATTTCCCCATGATCCGCACGGTAGAATTTCTACAAATTGTTTTCATAGGTGTAGTACTATTTCATGAATATACTGTAAAAAGGAATAGCGTGACAAATATTTTTTTCATCACTTAATGACGTCCTCATTAAGGATAATTTTTCATTTTTCCATATTTTCGTGAAAAGGGAGGAGACTTTCCCCATGATCCGCAGGGTAGAATTTTTTAAATTTTTTTCATAGGTGTAGATGTATTTTGAACACACTGTATAAAGGTATAGCGTGACAAATAATTTTTCCCCTAATTAATGACGCCCTTATTAAAAATATTTTGTCATTTTTGCACTTTTTCATGAAAAGGGGGGGTAATTTTCCCATGATCCGCACAGTAGAATTTCTTCAAATTTTTTTCATAGGTGTAGAAATACATTTTGAACATACTGTAAAATGGAATAGCGTGGCAAATAATTTTTCGTCAACTAATGACGTCTTCATCAAAGATATTTTGCTGTTTTTGCACTTTTTGGTGGAAAGGGAGGGGAATTTACCCATAACCCACACGGTAGAATTTCTTTATATTTTTCCCCTCGGCGTACAAGTATGGTTTGAACACGCTAGTCAAAGAAATATCGTAACAAACCAATATTTTGAATGAATATTTATGATTTGGCCAAGGCGGATATAGTAATTGAAAAAACGGTAACTGTCTGCTGAAAGTGTCTGCTAGGTTTATACAGGTCTCATTATAACCCGGGAGACAATGCCAGATGCTTGCAGCATTGGCGCCCCCAAGTTAGGATGAGAATATTCTGCCAATTCTTATTTTGTTGACATTCAGGAATATGGTACAGAATACTGAATATGGTACTAAACTTCACTAGACCTAGAATGAGTCACTTCACTAGACCTATAATTGCTGGAAAAATATGTTTTTTTTCGTGTTTGGTTTAGCCTACCCAAGGTATTAAACCCTGACTTGAGCAGTGAGTGGGGGGCATGAATTGACGAACCGGACTCAAACCGAGATCTTCAACCTGCAATGCCAACATGTTTAACCACTACCACCTGCCGGATTAACGGTACCGGTACGCCATCACGACCGCCTCAGCTAGACTTGAATTATTCTGCTAACGCGCTAATTTTCATTCAGAACCTATTACACAAACTAAACAAGAACATCTTTATGTCAGAAACTATAATTCATATTCGCGCATATTTATTCTATTCCTCTTTCTACTTGATATAAACTGTCGCATTCCCACTCGCCTGTCAGTTTTCACAACAACACTGAAATGAGGAACCGAAACTCTGGTTGTAATACAGGTGATTCCCCGAATTCGTAATAATTATTTAAAACATCTTTCATTTGCCGAACATGGTTTAATATGTTGGTAAAAAATTGTTGTCTGAAATATATTCTTGGAACTACCTAATGGGCCTGGTGAATCGCTATCGGAATTTAAAACTATATTCATTGATGCGTGTCAATTACGAAAAAAAAGATAACTTCGAACACTCATGTCACGAACATGTTTGTGACCTGTGTTTCGAAAATTAATTGAAAAACAAACGTTTATATGAGTTTTGCGTTCTATTTCGTCTAAATTAGTATTATGTAGGACAGTTCATCACAATCAAGTAGTACTTCAATGCTTGAATACTTTGAGCGAATTTATTTTAAAAAATAAGTCAAAATTTGAACTGGGGTAATTGTGATTGGCGATCGATAAAAGCTGACCAATGACATTAGCGGTACGCGACAAAAACTCAATATAAAAGATTAGCTGATTCGCAATAGTATTAGAATGACCCGCGTTTGCTCACCATTGATTTCATGGTGAACGCATTCTAAATGTACAATTTTATTGGGTGCGATCCTGCAAGCTGCAATTCTATCGTCAAGCGTTTAGTGCGAGCACATTTTTGGGTCATATTCGCACCATGTACTCTGGGGTATAATCATCCTTGCGCCAGAGGTGACCAAATTTTGTTTTAGAAATTAGAATATATATTCCCAATTTTAAGAATAAAACTAATTTTTTTTAACAAGGTTGCACAAAATTACCAACGAAACCACCCTAGTATGTTTTGACGCTTATTATGATGGAAATTATTTGAGTTTTTCTTGAATGCATCGTATTCTTGATTGGTCAAGACACACGGATGCATCACAAGTTTCATTCGTCATCGATACATGATGAAATAGAATCTTGACAACGTTTTTCTAAAATGCATTTAATTTGTATGAAGTATGGACAACAGATAAAAAGTTCTTGTTATGCCCATTCACTATAAGGTCATGTTCTCACCTAAGCACAAATTTGTGAACAAATACTATGTTCTAGACTATGTTATGTTCGTCATACTATTCGTAGCAGCAAACGCCATTTTTCCAGTTTTGATGTGTTGTTGTTATTGTTGTCCCACATCATAATTCACAAATTTTGACTCCACTCAACATCAAAATCTTCTGGCGGGAAGTCATTCAAGCGTGCAGTAGATATTCTTGCCATATTCTGTATTTTTCTTATCCATTTCAAGTAATGTCATTTCCTTTTTTAAGTAGTGATAATAATAAAATCAGTATTATTGAGGTTTTGATTGTCGTGCACTAAATTTGTGTTACTGACTAAACCTACTAAAAATTTAAACTGAGAAATAAAATTCTCAGGCTGTGAAATTTGGGTATTTTAAATATGAGATTACCGTATGTTGATGGGATATCTGGTCTATTTGTGGCAACTGGAACGTTGTGTTCAGTATGATGATTTACGCTAGTTCTGAGTTTTCGGATTCGCTCGATATTCAATTGCTGCCGGTACTGGTTGAGGCATCATCAATGTCATGAAACGAAAATCCGGATTGGCATTGGATTTTATATGGCACAAAAAAAGGTTGTGGTGGAGGCCTAATAGAATATTTGGGTCTCATGAAGTTTAGTACCATATATCCGATTATCATAAAAATTTCCCATGTTGCAAGCGACTCATCCTGACCCGGGAGACAATGCCACATGCTTGCAGCATCGGCGCCCACTAGTTAGGATGAAAATATTCTGCCAGTTTTCATTTTGGTGACATTCGGGATTATGGTACTAAACTTCACTAGTCCCGAATATTTTTGAATAGAGACAGCGTTCTTTCCTGATAATACTTAGTTCCGTATTTCATATGTTCTCTAAATTGGACAGTTGGGTGTTCAATTAGCTTGTTTTTGTAATGTATTAAGGAAAAGGGTCAGAAATTATTATTTTGTAACCAAAATACAAAATAGGTACTGGAAAACCTGGTGAATTTGATGAAGCAGGTGACTTTAGTAAAATATATACGCTCAATATCAGTGCTTTGACTTTTCTCAATTTAATTTGCCAACTCTGGCTTGTCACTGGCTTTTTCAATTCACAGCACTTAAGACGAATCCCAGTTGTACAGCTTTATGCAATATAGACCATCATTAAGAGTCATACCAGTATGAAAATAATGCTCTTTATCAGTGGTGTGAAAATCTTAAAAGGGGGCATGAAAAATATTGAAATTTTTTTGTAACAAAACTCTCGTACAATCACAATTGTTAATGAACAAAAAGTCAAAGTTAGACGGAATTGATCGATGGCTAAAAAGTAATAAATTGTCTATAAATTATTCTAAAACAAAATTCATGGTATTCGGAAACGGGCAAAATAATAATGATAAAGATTTTCAGATATGTATTGGCAGTATAAAAATAGAAAAATAGAGTCAAAACTATTAAATACTTAGGTGTTATATTGGATGACAAACTTTCATGGTCTAGATTTAACACACTTGAAGTTATACATAATAGTCCAATTTATTCTCATTTACATTATGGAATCCTTAGCTGGGTTCTGCTAACAAAACTACCCTTAAGCCATTAAATGTGCTGCATAATAAAATTATGAGGTGCTTGTTTTTAGCGGAGTCGACGAATAGTCTAACATCTGGGCTTTACCATCAGTGTGAAGTGCTATAACTCAATGATATTTATTTCTACGAGATAGCCAAGTTTATGTATGGATTTGAAAATAACTTGTTACCACTGATTTTCGAAATTTTTTTACAAAAATTCAGATGTTCACAATTATGCTACCCGTAGTACTTTAAACAGAGTATATTACACTCCTTAAGTTGCCACACAAATTTCAAAAAAGTCCCTTAAATCAGAAGGCATTGAAATCTGGTCACAGATATCTTCTGATTTAAAGAACTTCAACTTTGGAGGGTTCAGTTGTCGCCTGAAAGACAGAATAATCGGTTGTTACGAACATTGAATTCAACACTAATTTGGTTGTCACAGTGTTTATATGCATCGTGATTAGGTTTTTGTTTTTCTGTGTTATTATTAATCTGTTCTGTATTGTATGCTATCACTGTAATCATACCTGACTGTCTGGGCGAGCCAGGATCTTATTCTATGGCAAAATTTCAGTTATTTTCAAGTTGGTACATTATTGTGATATCTGATCTGATATTTATTACTATTGTCGCTATTGGGATTGATAAAAATGTCTTTCGGTGCTGTAAATGGTATATATCCTAATTAATTTGTCTCAAATCTAAAATAGTGATTGACAATACTCATAAATTGATGAGCTAGCCATATACATTATATAAAATATATACCGTATTTTGCGGCGTATAAGCACCTCCGTGGTAATGGTCGCAAAGGGTCATTTTTCTAAAATTTTGCTATTTTGCACACAGACATGACGCAGCGCCGTAATAGTCGCAAAGCGTCGGTGAACCACTCCTCAAAAACGCTTATCAAACGCTAAAGTAATAACGTACAGTAATTCATTAACTCAGACGCATGGAACGCAGTATTGTTTTTGTCCAGGTGTGCAATGTCGTTTCGGCCAGGTGTGCAATGTCGTTAGGCCAGGTGTGCAATGTCGTTCGGCCAGGTGTGCAATGTCGTTCGGCCAGGTGTGCAATGTCGTTTCGGCCGATGTCGGTAAAACATCGTTTTTCTCCCTTCAAAATGTCGCGGTGGATTGTTGGAAGCATGGGAACAAGTGAGCCCAGAATGCCTAGTGAATGGTTTTAAGAAAGCTGGTATATTTTACTCCCTTTCAGACAAAATTGAAGTGCCCGCTTCTAAGCCGATCGTTACAAACCAATCACCTTTGTATGATCTGTTTTCCTCAGACACCGTAGACGCCATTTCTTGTTGTTGTAATTATCGTTTATCGAGATACACATTTTGCATTTTAATACATTGCCTACCAAGACGTCAGGTCGTGAACATAAACAAAACATAATTAACGGGAGCAGTTTCTTGATTGATTGATATTGTTGATTAAAGTGTGCCGTCGATTGCGTCATTGTCAAAACGTCAAAGTAATTCGCGCCTAACCTTTCGAGTTTAAATTCCTTAGAGGGTATTTAAAACAATATATTATTGGCGATAAAATAATTTATTATTTTTTATGAATCAGGCTTTTAAATACCAAAATATATATATTTCGATGTCACATTTGTAGATTTTTCCTTGTTTCGTTAATTTAAAGGCTGGCGTCGATTGCGTCATCGTCAAAACGTGAAAGTAATTCTGGTCAACTTGCTAAGTTTAAATTCCTTGTTTCGTTAATTTAGAGGCTGCCGTCGATTGCGTCATTGTCAAAACGTCAAAGTAATTCCCGAACTTGCTAAGTTTAAATTCCTTGTTTCGTTAATTTAGAGGCTGGCGTCGATTGCGAACTACATACATTCCCTTTCGCGCCGTTTTGCAATGAATGATATAATACTGGCCGTTCCGATTGATGATCACACATGATCGGATCGTCATCAAATTAAATCGCACGTAGGACGATGTATGACATGTATGTACCAATGAAAATTCACTAATGTCTGCAAGCAAAAAGATCGAGCATACACGGTAAATTTGGGTGCAGTCTATTATCAATTTAATTCAAATCTCTCTACAATTTGACATATCTTGAAAGTACATGCGCTGGCCGCGTCATCTATATATAACTTTTATATACCTAATATGAAACGCTCCACAATTCGCTGTGGATCGGGAAAAAAGCAATAAATTGGTCGCAGCAATGTAAAAGTCTCAGAAAGAAAACTTTTGGAAAAAAGTAGCGACTTATCCGCCGCGAAATACGGTACTTAATTTCTTGACCTTAGACCACATAAGTCTAGGTTCCAAATTTATCCACATGTTAGATTAACCATTGCATATGAAGTATCGAATTTATTTTATAAAATGTCGCAATATTCAATTAGTCTTTTATATAAAGTTAACGCTACTGTTCCTCCTTCCTATTAAATACTGCATAGGATGGGAAAACATATCCTAAGGCATACCGTAGTAATTTATGTTCTACTATTTTGCATAATATTTTCGTTCTTTCTGGAATAAGTTATGTAGACTTTATCTGCACCTTAATGTCAACCATGTTATGCTTACACCCCCCCTTGTCTCACATTGTAAATGTTTTTTTGTTTTATTTTATAGTTTAGAATGCACACACTGTTTTTTTGTTTATTTTTTTAACCAAACCCACCTTATGCCTTAGCCAATTAAAGGTGACACAGCTCGATAGCCTTGTCAGGTTCCCTGTGCCTCCTCCATCTGTGACTTAAGTGATCTATCTGATAATTTCATCATTATTTACTTATTGTACTTATGTTTTTTCACATGTTGGAAATAAACTCTACTACTACTGTACCGGTACTAAAGGCGCGCAAGAATTTTTTGCCCAAAATAAATATACTCGTAACGTCGTTCCATATTTTTACCTCAATGGAAACAATATATTTACAACATTTTGGTTTCCGCTCTTTAAACAAGATAATGTGTTTGAAGCTGAGGTTTGATGCGTTCCCATAGCTTAGTCTATAAAAGCTTCAGGGCTGACCTGCACATTCCTAGCCGTCTAATCGTCCGAATCCTGTACATGGTTAATCATCCAGCAGTATGATTCTGGATTGGTGATAAATGTCAGCTCTACGCACATTCCCATTGCTTTATGCCAATTGAGCTCACTGGTCACTGGGGCTGTCCAAGGTATTCGATTCGTGATTTGAAAATCAAAATATTATAAAAAGTAAAGATTTTCAGAAAATAGATGTAAATTTTAATGTCATTAACAATTTCTTGACAAAATGTTTTTGTTCATTTATTATAATACTTCTGGTTCAAATGTTAGATTTTGGCCACTTCTACTGTCAAAGTACGTACTCCTGTAAATATCCTTCTATGTTTCCAGTTATATTTCACAATATGTCCCAAGGTGTTGTTACAAATTATTTTGCCAAGAAACGTCGTGGAGGTTATATCCAGCCATCAAAACGTTTGAAACTATCGAATGATGGATCAACTGAACTTCCAATAATCGTACAACCAGAGAAGTTCGTCCAGGAAGTACGACAAACCCGACGACAAAGTACAAAAAAGAAATCTGTCACTTCAGCACAGACTCGCCGCAACGCAAAAGCTTCAAAGAAAAAGGAAATTACTCCCCTATCACTTGATGGTACCAAGACGTCAGGTCGTGAACATAAACAAAACATAATTAACGGGAGCAGTTTCTTGATTGATTGATATTGTTGATTAAAGTGTGCCGTCGATTGCGTCATTGTCAAAACGTCAAAGTAATTCGCGCCTAACCTTTCGAGTTTAAATTCCTTAGAGGGTATTTAAAACAATATATTATTGGCGATAAAATAATTTATTATTTTTTATGAATCAGGCTTTTAAATACCAAAATATATATATTTCGATGTCACATTTGTAGATTTTTCCTTGTTTCGTTAATTTAAAGGCTGGCGTCGATTGCGTCATCGTCAAAACGTGAAAGTAATTCTGGTCAACTTGCTAAGTTTAAATTCCTTGTTTCGTTAATTTAGAGGCTGCCGTCGATTGCGTCATTGGTTCAAATGTTAGATTTTGGCCACTTCTACTGTCAAAGTACGTACTCCTGTAAATATCCTTCTATGTTTCCAGTTATATTTCACAATATGTCCCAAGGTGTTGTTACAAATTATTTTGCCAAGAAACGTCGTGGAGGTTATATCCAGCCATCAAAACGTTTGAAACTATCGAATGATGGATCAACTGAACTTCCAATAATCGTACAACCAGAGAAGTTCGTCCAGGAAGTACGACAAACCCGACGACAAAGTACAAAAAAGAAATCTGTCACTTCAGCACAGACTCGCCGCAACGCAAAAGCTTCAAAGAAAAAGGAAATTACTCCCCTATCACTTGATGGTATGACAGGTTTTTTTATATGTTCTAACTTTAATTGGAAATGGGGCTGTCTAAAACATTCTATTTGTGAATTTATAATTCCATTTGTCAAGCAATTCCAAAATAGAATTAAAAAACTCTGCAATGTGATAACTTTGCTATATCATGTGTATCACCTTATGTGTTGAAATTAGAAGTGGAAATGAATTATTCGAATTAGTCGTGAATCGTTCATAGGAACAAAAACTTTCTAAATAAAGTGGAATTTTTTAACGACAGAATGCAATTGGTTTTGGGTCAAAACCGGGTTCCCATACAACCACAAATTTTTGCCACAGCCTTTGCACACATCACGTTAAGGTCCGAATATATATATATAAAAAAAAAAACCTGACAATTCGTCATGGAGCAAAGTATAAGTCTATATAGAGACAGTTTTGTTGGAAAAGTAACAACTCCTACTTCGTGGAATACGGTAGTATTCTAGAAAACCTGACTACTCAAATGTAGCATCAATATTCTTAAGCTTGAATACTTTCACATTCATTATTGTGTGTATTTTTCACAGGATACTTCAGTCAAAACCTTGATGGGGAATCCAATGATAATCTAACTCTACGACTCTCACCCACACCGTCTGACAGCGGGAGTTCCACATGCAGCCTTATTTCAACTAGGAGTTCGTCCAGAGAAGTTATCACAGCTGCAAATGACGATCATGACACGCCTGCCACTCCTTCAAAGAGGCAGAAGGTAAAACCAATGCAGAACTGAGCGGCGTTAGTTATTAGACCAATATACCAAAGGTAAATTGCCAGCATTACCTAAGATTTAGCTATTGCTCTGTTTCAAAGAGCTGCTGGAGGCCATGATGAAAAAAATCAGTTGTATACCGTGAAATCAGTGTCGGGAAGACTCGAGTCGACCTTTTTTAATGACTTGACTTGAATCGTCTTGGCTAAATAACTCGACTCGTACTCATCTTGACAAAATTCAAACGTGACTTAACTTGGGACTTGATATAAGTTTAGTCCGAGTCTGCGATCACCTTTGAAAAATCACCTGTGAAATCCGTGTTCCTCCACCCAATATTGATCGTATGATGATTTTAAGTGGGTAAATATAAATGAGTGGCAAATTCGTGTGACTTGTGACTCGGATTTAGACTCGACTTTACTTGCGTCTTGAAGGTACAGTGATTCTCGACTTGACTAGAGACTTTAATAAGACTTGGACTGTACTTGCAACTTGTGTGTACTTCGACTTGACTTGAGACCCGAAGTGAAGTGGGTCGTTCTCAACACTGGATGAAATCTCTCTAAATACAGGGGAGGGGCATTTCTCTAAATCTGTGTGAAAGAGCTAAATGCTTGTTTTTTCATCATTGCTTGGTGCCATATTCATAATATTGCGTCCACGTTTTTACACCGAGTTCAGTTTGGAATATTTTTCACTCAGACTGTAGTTGCTCGTACTGCATCTTGCAACAGCTTGTTGCCGTGGTCGTTCATTGCTACCTTCCTCGCTTAGATTGAAATTTTATTAGAAAAAGCACTATATTGCTCTGAAGGTACAGATTTGAATATCACTGTAGAAGTTGTTTCTTTTAACTTTAACAACATCATTGTAGGTTAACTATTAAAATTTACTTTCTGCAGAAGAAAGATGAAACGGAACTGATTTTAAGGGAGAAGCGAGGGCGTGCAACACCGCGTAAAGATATTGGATACGAATTCGAAGTTCCAGAAAAAATTGAATTGAAAGAACTTAAACCTGACACCGATTTCTCATCAACAAGACCAAAAAGAAGAACAGCTCGGAAGAAATTGATCTCTGCAGGAAGTGAAGGTAATCCATTTGTTGTCCGGATTGGCAGAATGTCGACTAATCAGCCACCCGAAGAAAGTGGTTGTCATCAGAAGAAATTTCAGCCAATGTGCAGTATTTCTTGATAAATCTGTTTCTAGAATATTGAAATGTGTTTTTTTACTGCCTGATAGCGACAAAACTGTAAAGAAAGCTTCAATACCATCAGTACTGTAATAAAATCTTAGTGTTGGTGGTTTTGAAGCTTTTTGTCCATCCGAAGAAAATTAAAGATGCCGAGTGTGATGGAAGCTTGTTTTTCTCTGGGTGTCTGGGATGTTCACGTCATTTTTTCGAAGGATCAATAAGATTTTGACACTTTGTCTACAATTTGGTTGTTGCTCAAAAACGGAACTTTTAATCTATCAGCTCAATCTCAAGAGATATCTCATGAAACAGCTAAATTTTTCTCATTTGCTAAATTTTTGCATTGATACACATTTTTTTTTAGTTCATACGAAGCGTATAAGGTCACGTCAGTCAATTCTTTTTTCCGTATTGCAGCAAAATTCCGGTACCTTTTGAATCTAAAATCTTATAATGTACCAAGGTGACTTTTTCATAGCAGTATTGATGATTTTGGGTCTTTTTCTCTAGTTGGGTTGTGGCTAAACCCTCAAACAAGAGTCTTTTTAGTTAACATTTACCACGAGATATTGGTCGTTTCCTATATTTCTTCCGAAGGCGACCATTTGCTTCAGGTGTTGTGAGTAACAGAAGTGACTTCCCAAACGGCAATAATGGAAAATAAAAGTTTCATTTCGGATGTTTTTCGCTTGGAGTTGTCCCGCTTGAAGTTGCTGGGACAACATTTTTTATTATTTTTTTTTTATTTAAAGCCACTTCTTTGAGTGGATCACCCTGTCCAAGGTCCTGTAACAGCGGCCGCTTATTGACAGACAGGCTTACAATTACTGCAAAGATGCTGATGATGATATTTTCCTGTTCGGCTTAACCTACCCAAGTTATTAAACCCTGGGTTGATTGGTGGGCATGGATAAGCGAGCCGGACTGGTCGGGGCTCGAACCCGAGATCTTTAACCTGCAATGCTAACATGTTCAACCACTAGGCCATCATATCCACAAACTGCAGTATCTCTCTTCAATTTGGGTGTTCGGAGTGAACTTAAATAAAAAAAATTGTATTAAATATTTTTTATAAATAAATAAATGACAAACTAGAACAAAATATTTGATTGTTTTCGAAAATTTGATAAAATTTGTAAATCTTTGTTTATGATTTGCCTAATCGTGGGCTCGATGGCCTAGCGGTTAAACATGTTGGCATCGCAGGTTGAAGACCCGGGTTCTAGTCCTGGCGAGGCCTGCTCGCTTATCCATGCCCATCACTCACCCCAGGGTGTAATAACTTGGATTGGCTGACCCGAACAGAAAAAAAGTGGCCGCTTGTACAGGGCCTTGGTCAGGGTGATCTACTCCAAGAGATCTTCAATCTGCAATGCCAACATGATAAACACTAGGCCATTGCAGACTGTCATGCTGCTTTTTTTTATTGATTACAGATTGCAGCAAAATCAGACTTGGAAGATACAACCAGAGCTCGGGCTTTGTCACTACTAAGATGGATAATGAAGTCAAATAAAAAGGTAAGTTATTCATTTTCATCAACGAAAAGCTCAAAACCCTGACTTCAAAGCTATCAACACTGCTATTTTATGGCGGTATTGATGATTTTGAAACTTTTTATACTTTCCTGTGTGTTGTGAAAGGCTACTAAAAGGAGATAAGTGGTGGTAAATAATTTTATTATCACCCAGGGTAGATGTCACTCACTGCACTTTACCATAGTAGTGCAGTTCCGTTTTTAAAAGTTTTCCGAAGTTACTTTGTCTTTTTTCATTGTCAAAAAGCCTAAACCCTGATTGGGAACCTGTATGTACATCACAGAGGAGTTCCTGGTAGGAGGGTCCAAAATATTCGCTTTGTGATTCGCGAGTCATAAATTTTTCGATTCGATTTCACTAAGGATTCGAAATCAATAGATTAAAAAAAAATGCATTTTTAGAAAATAGATGTCAAATTTGGTGTCTTTAACAACTTTCCGAGAAATTTCTCTTTTTTTGTTTATTTGTTTATATTAGATTCGTATAATTTATTTATTTCGTATTAATTCATTTGATTTGATTCTGAATAGGACTATTATAAAGGTCGTACCCACAGGGCTATCTACTATCGCTCTGGGTAGATACCTGTAACTATACTATACTAATGAGGAATATCTTATATCATGAAATAATTTCCATTTGCTAAATCTCGATGGGCTAAAAAGCTTCATAATAGTATTGACGATTTCAAACCTTTTTATACACTTTGATTGAAATAGTTCTGATTCGCTAAATTTTCTTCTGGGGTTTTCTTCAGGTGTCTGATATTTTGACAAAATGAGTCAAATTTTTAGCCTTTTACTCTGTGTAGGTGGGAGCTTAAGGAATGGTATATAGTTTTACCATTGTCCAGGGCAGATATAACTCACTGTACTTCACATCATAGTAGTTACTTTTGTTTGGAATGTTTTCCACTTAGAGTGCAGTTGCTGGTACTATATTTTGTAGTAGCTTTTTGCTTATCAAGTGGTCGTTAGTTGGTTTCTTTATCAGCACTGCTTCCGGCCTTGCTTTGAGTGAATTTCATTAAAAAGAAAATTGATTTATTGTTTTTATGTGTGTGTTAGGAAGCGACTAAAAGGAAAATAGATGGTGGAAGGTTTTTAACATTGCCCAGGGCAGACACCAATCTTCGCACTCCAATATAATGATTCGGTTTGTTTAAAACTAATTCCCCCTTGGGAGCGCAGAACAAAACGTTCTTTGGTACATAAAGAGCCGTTATGCACGCTGCTACCAGCCTTCGCTAGATTGGATATCACAAAAAAAGTAAACCTTAATATCAAAATTGGATTTCTATTTTTTTAGTATTTTACGGCCACTTTTTTATTGCAATTTTCTCTCTGAGCAAGGCCTGAGGCAGTGCCTAAAAGGAACCAACCGATGGCCACCGCATAGCAAAGAGCTACCACAAGATGTAGTATCAGCAACTGCACTCTAAAAAGTTCAAAACAGAACTGAACCACCATGGTGAGGCGTAGTGAGTAGTATCTGCCCTGGGCAATGGTAAAACCATCTACCACTTCTTTGTTTCCTTAGGCCCACACAGGAAATACTTTAGGACTATTTTAAAGCCTATGAATGGCCCTTTATCAGTATTTTTACCATTTTATCAGTCACCTGAGGCCTTCTCTCAAGCTCTAGCCTCGTTGAGTGAAAACCAAGGAGTCAGATCCGCCTCATTATTTGCCAACGGACAATTCCCTGAACATTTACAGGTAAATGGGTATTTATGTTAGAGATGATACTAATCGATTAGATTAGGATAGGATAGGTTTTCATTTTCATCCTGCGGGAGAGGAAAGCCAAGAATACTGCTTAATCATATGGCCAACCACGACCTCTCGCGCAGATACCAGTTCTGAATCTGGGGCGATTGGGCTTATCATATTTTTAGCTCGAGCGTATTGTCAATGCTTTACCAATGAGCTAACCGGCCACTCTTAATCCTCATTCGACATAGGTATAATAACCACACTAACTGCATACCTGTATTAGAGCCCGACCGATATTGCTTTTTTGCAACCAATATCGATATGTTTGTGATCTGCTGATATATCAGTAAACGGCAATATTAGGCCGATATATATCAGTCGGGCTCCAACCTTTAAGTTGCTCGATTGCTAATATAGTACAGACTGGTAGAATGGCAGCTACTCTGCTACCCAGACACCCGAAACAAATGGCTGCCATCAGAAGAAAATTTAGCAAATATGCAGAATCTCATGATAAAACTTTCGTTAGAAGATTGAAATGTCTGGTAGAAACTGAACTAAAAGCTTTTTCGTCCTTCGGAAGAAAATGACATGAACGTTTCAGACACTCAAAGAAAAACAAGATTCTTTCAACCTGATATAGTATAGTTGGAGTGATCTGCTCAGATGCATTAATTTTTGTGGCCCCTCATTTGAAGAGGATCAACCCGAGCACGGCCTTCCCAGTCAACAAAATTGTTTCGGTTTATTTCATCTTGAGCCTGGACCACTTTCGGAGCGTGCACCCAAGGCAGGGTTATTCAGTGGCTCATGCATGACAATATTTTTTGTATTGAAATTCACTGTCAACAAGGCCGGAAGCAGCTCCCCCAGGGAACCAACCAATGGCCACTCTAAACGGAAAACATCTCAAACAGAACTGAACTGTCGTGGTAAAATGTAGTAAGTGGTATCTGCGCTGGGCGATGCTACAAAAATATAAGACAGGGTGTGCGAAAACACCGTATTTTAAGAAGTGTTAGACGGGTTTATCATTTTACCATCGCCCAGAGCAGATACCGCTCACTGCTTTTTACCATAGCAGTTCAGTTCCGTTTGAAATGTTTTCCACCTAATGTGCAGTTTCTGGTGCTACATCTCTTTGCTATTAAGTTGCTGTTAACCGTTTCTTTTATGGCACTTATCATGGTGAGTTTCAATAGAAGAAAAAATTTTATTTTTATGGAGTTATACTAATTGGCAATTACTTATAAGTTGATGCAGGGAATTCATGAGTTTACTGCTTAGACCAAGACTACCAAAGTTACTATACCTATGGTTGAGTGGCGGGTAGGGCTGTGCAAAATATTCAATTATTGATTCATGAATCATGTATTATACGATTAGAAATCAATAGATTCAAGAATATACATTTTCAGAAAATATGTGTATATATTTTGGTATAAACTATTTTATGAGAAAATTTTTCAACCTATTATAATACCGCAAATTCCATACGTAAATATTATTTTATTCGATTCTGAATTTGGCAGGTATTTGATTTTAGCCCCCCTCCTGTGATGGACATGAATTGACGGGTGCCTGGGCCATCATCTGATTGTAAATAAGTTATTTCAAACTGAAGTTTTTTTTACAGCTCCAATCTGAAGCGGGCAAAGCTCGGAGATATCGAGGTTTATTTCAAGCAACTGGGGTCATATTCAGAGAAGAAGGGATCACTGCTTTCTGGAAAGGACATATACCAGCACAATGGCTCTCTATGGTATACAGAGGTGTCCAGGTAACTAACTAGGAATTAACCGAGGTGGTTGGATTTTGTTATCCTTCGGGTGTTTAATGAATCCAATTCATTTATTTTTTAAGGGATTTCATTGTAATCATATTGGAGAGGAAAGCTCAGAATACGATTCAACCATATAATGATGAACCATGACCCCTCGTGCAATCGATAGTTCTGAATCGTGGGTGGATGTATTTATAATGTTTGAACATATCAACACTGCTATTGAGATAGTGGTGTTGATGATATTGAAGCTTTTTTATAACCACTTCCGGCCACTAATAGACGAAAGATGTGATCTTACCTGTTCAGCTTAGCCAACCCAAGTTATTACACCCTGGGTTGAGTGGTGGGCATGGATTAACAAGCCAGACTCTCCAGGACTCGAACCCGAGATCTTCAACCTGCGATGCCAACATGTTAACCACAAGGCCATCAAGCCCACCGTTGCCCTTAGCCCAAGACACTTTAACAGTACATTTTTCTGTGTTGTTGCGTGGAATATCTTTTTCGTCAATTTTCTTCTGATATGTATAATTCTTCCTGGGTGTTAAAAGCTGACTAGTTGAATTCAATACAAAGAATCCAAATCTTGTGTAAAGGATAAATTATTCTCTACGTTTCATTCTCTCGAATCCATATCGGCACTTCACCATGGTGTGTCAGTTCTATTTGGAATGTTTTCCGTTCAGAGTGTAGTTGCTGGTACTAACTACATCTTTTAATAGCTCTTTACTATTAAGTGACCGTTAGATGGTTCCGTCTAGGCACTGCTTCCGACTTTGCTCAGTGAATTTCAATGAAAAAATGCGAACACCATATTTTTTCAATAAACCGCTCTTATTAAGCAAAGGATGAAAGAAGTGCCGAAGAAAACCATTACACAATTTTTTTTCATTCAATCACTCCTGAGCATGGCCGGAAGCAGAGCCTAAAACGAACGGCCACCTAATAGCAAAGACCTACTAAGATGTAGTGCCAGCAACCTCAATCTAAACGAAAAACATCCCTAACGGAACTGAACCACCATATTGAAGTGCAGTGAGTGATATCTGCCCTGGGTAATCGCAAAATCATCCACCACTTCTTATTTCTCATTGCCTTCGTTATCTTTTTGCTCAAGTTCTGCTCATTCAAGATCTTCACAAGCATCGTTCACCAAATCATTCCGCACTCTCGGCAAGAGACAATGAAAGACATGACGACTCATGGTGTCTGTGGTGCGTTATCTGCAATCGTTGCGACTGTTGTAACGCAACCACTAGATGTCCTAAGGACCAGATTCTCTGCCCAAACTGAGCCGAAAGTAAGTATAGAGTCAATTTTTTGTCATAGCGAGCGTTTGCCACCATAATCATAATTTTATTTATGTCAAGCTTGTGCCACTGATGGACCGCGTCTCAGCAAATTATCTGGTAGACTCATAGTTAGGTCTGCCCAAAATATTTGATTCGGATTATGCGAATTATAGATTATTTGATTCGATTTTAAATATTTTGTCATAAATAAGTGTGGATTTTCGCGTAAATTATAGGCTGATGAACGAATGTCTTTGTTTGTTTATTATATGACTTTGATTCAAATATTCCTTTCAATTCGGCAAAATTATTCGATTCGATTCTGAAACCTAATTAATATTTGCGAATCGAATATTGAATAGGAAGTCGTATAATAAACAAACTAAGGCATCTTTTTATCCTATTATTTACATGAAAATTCCCTTTAATCTTGAAAAAACTTTGAAGCTATATTTTTGTTGATTTTAAATTGTTGCAGAAATCTAAGCAATAATTTCTGATTCGAATATTCCAGATCGGATCAAATATTTTGGACAGTCCTAATGATCTTACTCATTTTATTTCAGATGTTCACCTCAGCTACACGGACAGCATTCTACATGGTTCGTAGTGAAGGATATTTCTCGTTATATCGTGGTTTGATTCCGCCTCTCGTTCAAATCGTTTCTCAGCTATGCAGTTTGGAAGCCGTTCATTTTTTGAAGCTATTTGGGTGAAAAATGGTCTGAAACCGGGTAAGTAATGGTCAAAACTACCTGGGTAGTTCAATCGGTAGGACGTTGAAAATACGTTTTGAGCTATGCATCTCTGATTGTCTTGACGTAGGTTCGAGTAATGCCAGGGATGAGTGCATATATGTTTTTTTTATTGAAATTCATTCTGAGCAAGGCAGAAGCATCTCCCAAAGCAGACCAACCACCGTCCACTCAAAAGCAAAGAGGTACTAAAATATGTAGTATCAGCAACTGCACTTTAATCTGAAAACATGACAAACGGAACTGAACTGTTGTTGTACCTGCCCTGGGCAATGGTGAGATGCCTGCTGGACAGCTCACCAACATACATTGGTAAATGCACTGCTTATGGCTTCCTCCAACCAGGTTCATGCACAGGAAATATGATAAGCCAATCTTTTGAAAGAAGTCAATTCATTCATATAATTCAGCACGCCATTGATAACTTTCAAAGGAATCATCTTTTTTATAGTTAACAAGCTATCTTCCTCGGATATGAGTTAAAAGAAATACTTCTTAACAGGATGGCAAAATCATGTTTTTTTACGTGTCTGAAATGTACTTGTCAATGTGTCATTTTTTCGAATGGACATGAAATCTTTAGAACCATCAACACTGCTATTTCAAAGCAATATTGATTCTTTTGAGTCTTTTTCTACAGTTTGGTTTCCACCAGACGCTCAAAATGAACTTTTCACTGCTCTTTGGTTTAGTTCTGTATGAGATGTTTCCTGCTTAGAGTGCAATTACTGCTGCTTCATTATCCTGTAACAGCTCTTTATCATTTGAGTGGTCGTTAGCTTCCTCCGTTTAGGCGCTGCTTTCAACCTTGCTTGAACCAAAAACTAAAAAAAACTTTGCATGGAGTGGGCTCACTTCTTATTTTTTATTTTCAGGTAATTTCAGTGAATTCGTATGTGGAGGATGTGCCGGTCTGCTTGCCAAAACATTCGTTTACCCACTCGATGTTGTAAAGAAGAGACTGCAGGTTTGAAGTAATTTTTGTTGGCAACATAGGGGTGCGAATGATTCGAAAGTACGAGAACCTTCCCCTCGTCTATACTTGCACGATACAAGTCTTTGAATCCTTGCAAAAATAACAATTTTTTAATATAAATGAGAGCTGACTGGCATAATGTCAGCTGCATTGCTACTCAGACACCCGAAGGAAATGGGTTTCATCAAAAGGGAGTTTAGCAGATAAGCAGCATTTCATGATATATCTCCTGCTAGAAGAATTTCTTTTTAAGAGTATGGTAGCAACCAAACTATACAAAAACATTCAAAATCATCGATGCTGCTATGAAATAGTAATAGTTTTCCAAATTATCGTATCTGTTGTGATACCAGTAATTTGAGACATACTGCCTAAAGTGGTTACAAGTTGATGCGTAACTACTACAAAAGTAACTCAAAAAAGTAACTACAAAAGTAGTTAATCAACTACAAAAATGGGTATTTAGACGACTCACACCTGCTGGCATGCCTCGATTGAACTTGTCATGAAACAACACAGTTATGGATCGATTTTTTTTAACTAGGTCGGGCATCGCGTGTCTCGTTAAAACAACACAACAGCATGTTTTTGACAGCAGAAAATGGCTTGGTATTTTGTCGGCGGTATGCTGGTACAAAACAGTCCAGCTCTAATTCTTCGGAAAGGGCATATGATAGCCCATATGATATAAATTGAATATTTGATAGCAGTATTGATGATTCTAAAACGTTTTGCCCAGTTTCAGAGCAATTGGACATAGGTACGGGCTTTAAAATAGTTCTAACGTATTTCCTGCGTGTCGTAAGAGGCGACTAATAGAAGCAAAGAAGTGGTAGATGGTTCTACCATCGCCCAGGGCAGATACCACTCACTGCACTTTACCATGGTGGCTAAGTTCCGTTTGGGATGTTTCTACTTAAGTGTAGTTGCTGGTACGGCATCTCTTAGTAGCTCTTTGCTATAAAGTGGCCGTTAGTCTGTTTATTTTAGGCTTTGCTTCAAGCCTTGCTCAGAGTGAATTTCAATGAAAAAAAATCTTTAAAAAAGCAACAAATGATTTTACCTATTTGCTAAATTTTTTTCTGGTGGATCCCATTGTCTTCTGGTGTCTGAGTAGCAGAGTATTTGCTCGTCTGGCTTACCAGGATACAGAACTCATGTATTCAACATGCAATGCCAATAAAGATTTTGGTTCCAAATGAGCGATATTCAACGACATTTCTCATACTAGAAAATGTTGTTTTTTTAGTGTCTGTTAGCGACCTAACTGTATAAAATGGTTCAAAATCATCAACACTGCTATGAAATGGATGGTTTTTAAGATTTTTGTTCGCCTTGGAAAGAAGGTGAAATGAACATTTCAGACACCTGAAGAAGATCTGCACTCTATCAGCCTGGACTTGCTCAACAAAATGATACCTCTTGTATATTTACTGATGTATTTTCATTTTCTTTTGCAGATACAAGGTTTTGCAGCACCCACTGTTAGCGAAATCCGTCAATATCGAAGTTTTTTCCACTGTTTTAGTGCAATATGGCGTTACGAGGGATTCCTCGCATTTTTCAAGGGATTTCAAGCTGCTGCTTTGAAGTCTTCGTTGACATCCGGACTCGTTTTTGCAACTTATCGATTTTTTCGGGAACACATGGAGCCAGACAAGTGCGATAGAGGGTGATTTAACGTAAAAACTGCATCGCGAAGATTCTTCGAAATATTTATCGGTGCTGATGGTTCTATTGGGATCGCACCACAGAATTGCACATAAGTTGTATCGCCCCTCACAGGATTTACTAATAAAAATTGTATTTTCACCTGCACGAACACACACACACAGGACTGCTCTTGTGCGAGACCTACCCACACATTGGTTTACCTGTGGATGGGCAATTCAGAAAACCGAATCTGTATGGATTCAGATCTTCTTATGAAAATATAGCAAACTGTTTTGAGTACGAAACATTGTGTTGCTCAGCCATTGCATTAATATTTTGTATACATTACAAATTAAACTTGTTTTATTCAACTACTTCTTGAGCTCCAGAAATATAACATTTGGGTTAGAATTCTGTTGGGGATGATTTTTTTATATATAGAATATCGCTCTATGGTCGATAGGAACCAATTAATAGCGAAGAGCTACTAGGGTTAGCTGAACCGGCAAGGTGTTGGGAATACCCTCCGAGCTACACATCTGTGTAATCGCCATACATTCAACCGTATTGTCGGCTTTCCTCTCCAGAAGGATAAAAATGATATCGTATCCTATTCTACCCAATTCGGAACTCGTGTCTGCACGAGAGGTTATGGTTTGCTATATAATCCAGCTGTGCTGTATTCTCTGCTTTACTTTCCCGCATGATGAAAACCTGAATCATATCCTAATTATCAGCTGGATTACCAGTTAGAGTTTGACACACGAATTGACGTAGCCTACCTGGTTGTGTAGGCTGTTTTCCTATCGAACAGGATAGGATGGGATTTCTTTTTTATCCTGCTGGGGAAAAAACTGACAATACGGTTCAACTATATGGCGATTACGCGAAAATACAGCTGAAATATTTGGCGAGCCACGATCTCTCCACGATCTGCGGATACCAGTTCCGAAGTGAATACCGGGTGAAGGTTTTTGGATTATTGCACAGGATTCGAACCTGCATCATGACGATCAGAGATGCGTAGCTCGAAGCATATTCCCAACGCAACGCTTAACTGATTGAGCTAACCGGGCAACCCTAGGGTGAAGGTTTTTAGCTTAGACATAGATTACCGTATTACATTTATTTTTTCTGCGCATGGACATGGTTGGTTGAGGAAGTGATCCTTAGAGTGACAAATTGCGTTGACATGTTTTATCTGTATCTGGGAAGCATAGAAACGTTGAATGAAATTCTATCTCGTCATGAAGTGATCGGTGACAACCAAAGATTATCGGCAACAGTAGATGTACCGATTGATATTGATCTACGGAAATAGGGGCAAACTATATGAATTGCAATCAAGATTCCAAGAATATTCCTGCCCACTGGCGACCTGAAGTTCATTTATACAAATAAAGCAGATATGTCGATTATATTCACTACAGATGTTTACAAAAAACTTCTGGAAACTAATGGATTCACAATACTTAGAAAAATAGTATTAAGATCATATAATGAATCGAAGAAAACAAAATTCAATGTTCAGTGGATACTGTCCACTACACTCAACTATAGATGTACTTGCAATTAGGGGTGGGCAAATCGAATTGCATCAAAGCACAAAACGACAAAATGCATTGTAATGCGTCATAACGACATGGAATGTAGATTGAAAATACATTGCCTTTAAGTCTGTTTATGCTGATATTAGTGATTTGTATCCATAAAATTCTTGATTTTTATGATGGAAGTAATTTGATCCGAATTCCCAATGATTCGGTTTTGCTCAGCCCTGCTTGCAATATCAGAGGTCGTTAGTCGAGCTTCTTTGAGCGATGCTTTCAGCCTATCAGTGGTCGGCCTTGCTTGGAGAGAACCTCTAATTTAAAAATATTTACAATTGTAATTCATTCTATTGAAAGCATATTAATATAAAAATCGAATTGAATATAAAACCCTATATCACCACACAAATCGAAATCAGTGGTTGTAGAATGAGATAATCCACAACGATGATCGCTGAGTGGTCGGTGTTTATCTTACTGACCAGGGCAGATACCATTCACTTCAACATAGCGGCACATAGGTCTGAATAGAATATTTTAAACCGACAGTGCAGTAGCTGGCTTTCTACCGTAGTTTACGTAACTCTTTATCATAATAGTGGTTGCTAGTAAGCTTTGTTCCAGTGCAGCTTTCAACCTCGCATAGAGTTTGATATATTGCATCAGTATAGGAAGGCAAATCCAATATGTTTTTTTTAACTTTTTAATATACACGACTTCATATCAAATGAACAGAACATATTTCGAGTTGATATTTTGCTGATATCAAATTACGACAAATATCAATCGGATATTTTTGAATCTCTGCAAAATTAACTCGCACACAGAAGAATGCACACGTCAACAAATGTTTGTATGATTTATCTCGAGAAGTTTTAGAAAATAAAGAATTATGGTCAAATCAATGAAATATACAAACAACGGGTTGCATACGATAATTACAGAATGCCTCTAAATCAGAAGTCACATTACATTGACAGATTCAAGCCAATGGAAGCCCAAGGATTAATAGCTTTCCCATTCATTGTTTCAGTAACTTTCCAGACGTTTTCATCCGGATCTAGTTCTTCTATTGTATCTTCTTTTATTGCAAAGGACTTGTAGCTGGAATAAATAAAAAAAAGCTTCTGAAATAGAATGAACTTCTGATATTCATATTCCTACTGTTGATGGGTAAAGGTAAAAACCTGTGAGAAATAAGATATTTATTGAAATTGTTGAAGCTGACCTTGCCATGAATAAAGCATCACACAACAAGCAATAAGTGCGCTGATGGAGCTAAAAATCTACCAGTTCCCATTTTATTGAAAATCATATTACCACAATTGAAAATTTTATATTGCCAATCAGGTGCCATGTAGTTGCCTAAATCACAAATATGGTTTCCACAAAATTATTCAGATCAGGATTGCTCGGTAGAGTGGTATGCATTGAGTCCTGGGAGTCAACGCCCAACACAGGCAGATAATATAGTCTATGGACTAGAGGGGGTCACCGTGCACGCCCACTCCCATAACCCATCGGCCCGGGTATCATTGAATTTGTACTGACATCAGCGTTCAGCAAAACACTCTTTTGCACTTATTGTCAACATCGATTTACTGAAGCCAATTTAGCTACCTGAAAATTTCGAATTTTGATATAACAGGAATTATTTACTCGTGTAGCTTTAATTAATATCTGTTTCGATATTTAGTTGTGGCATATTTCGATAGGTGTGTTACTTGCCAACATTTTTGAGATTGAAAACATATTTTACTGGAAAAGACGTCATAATGCCATATATAAGCATGATATCATTATGTGATAAAAATGTTAGTTAACGAGGGTATTTTCCTCGATTAAAAAGCATAAATCACTGACGTCTATCGAATTTTTGGAATAAGGACAAGATAAAAATTAATGGCCATAAATTTAATCAAAACCTATATCAAGTATTTAGGATTATTTTCTGGCCAAATTAAATTCAAATACAGGTTCGAGAGGAGTTCATTTTCTCTTGACACACATATGTTAAACAACCAAATGCAAGCACATATAACGATTTCTCACTGGCAGCAGTTGAATGGGTATACAAACCTTTTGAGAGGAAATATATCATATCCAGTGCTTTTTTAATAAACAATTTAAAATTTTTGAGGGGTCGAATTACTTTTTAATTTTTTTGAAATTGTGTGATTATCCATGTGTGATTTTTATGATTTTCATGTTTTTCAAACGTTCATCGCAGAAGTTTGAGGCCCTTCGCGCCAGGTACGGTGGCTTCATTTTTGAATAGAAGTACCTTACAAATAGTAAGATAATAATACATTGATGGATTAGCTACTGACCTTACTGCTAGCAGCGCACATGGACACAGGGTCAGGTCCATGCTGATGTTGGCAAGTAACACCCATATTGAAATATGCCACAACTAAATCTCAAACAGATAATAATTGAAGCTACATAAGTAAATAATTGTTGTTTTAGCAAAATTGGCTAAAACACGAATTCCGTAAATCCATAACAATGAATTTCCACGGTGCACGGTGCAAAGCCCATGTACTCGATATATTCTTACTCGATTCTGGTTTTAAGATTTACGATTTTATTAAGGGTTTTAATTTCAATCAGTAAAGTATGACTCGGATTACTTCAAAACCGTGACACAATTCAAAATCGACTCACCCTCCGACAACGAATATCTTTCCTTCAACAACACAGGCTTTGAAACAGAGTCTAACATTATTTAATCTGGCAACGGTAGTCCATGTTTCAACGACTGTATCAAAACATTCCACAATATTCAGGGGATTGTCATTCCACCCACCTGTAAAATGAAGATAAATGTATTTAACTATTTAATCAACTAGAAAATCATGCAATACGATAGAGATATGTTGGGTTAATACATACACTTTTCATATAGTATTTGTTTGCCACTTTGTTATCGCTATAACTTGTGTTTGTAACGTTTATTGTTTTGGTGTGGACTAACGGCTGCTATGTGCATGTAATTATTAGCCAGCTGGCAAGTGCTTTTTCAAGTTTTACACCCGGATCAAGGGATCCATGATGGCGCCATTCAACGCATGGTATGTGTGTACTTGATTGCCCCTAAAATTGATTGCCGTGAGAAGCAACTAAAATGGAACAAAAAAGAAGTAGACAGTTTCACCACCGCCCAGGGCAGATATTGCTCAGTTTAAATTTGAGTTGCAGTTTTCTTTGGCATGTTTTCTGCTTAAGAGTGCAGTTGCTGGTGTTATATTTAGTGATAGGTCTCTAAATGACTGTTTTTTGTTAGTTCTCATGGTGAACTTCAAAAATTGAAAAATTTTCATCTCATTGATTATGTGTCTTTTCAGTCTTTGTTTGTATTTTGTTGCAGGTTTTTTTTTTCTGTGTTGGTGTCGTGGATTTGAAATAAACTATGTTATTCTATTTTACTATGTTTATAAAACATGAACTCTCACCAATGACATATATCTTCTCATCAAGTTCAACTGCAGCTGCGCTATTTCTTGCAGTCGGCATTGAAGGAAGTGTCGTCCATGTTGAATCTGATGGATTGAATTTTATCGCATCAGATAAGTATCTTCTACTGTACCCTCCAATAAAGTAGATGAAATCTAGAAATAAAGAGAAGAATAGTTCAATTAATGTGATCATGTAGGTGCAAGTTCCAGGATTACTCTATTATATTTTCCAATGTGTCAGAAATGCATTTACGCAGTTTCTGAATCTTTTTTGGTGCGCTTCTGACGTTCTAATACCAAAAAAACTAGGTGGGAATGAATAAAATGATGTTCACAAACTATTATAATAGTTCATATCAGCGGTTCTAAAACGTGGTAACATTATTGAAAAAATGACAAAACGACGTTTGATATTGATTTGATCTTCTCAGAAAAATAATACTGCGTAGCCTGGATAGTTCTCAAAAAGAATTTGTTGATCTTTTATCAAGCATGGGCCACCGATTGAACACGTCGTCAAAAGTAGGATTTACGATCGGAAATCGTGGACAATCTTCTCTATTTTGATGCATTGTTGGCAAATCTTTTCATTAAAAAAACTAGCGTGGAAAAACAAGGAGACGGATCTCAATATTATTTTTATGTTTTCCAACTCTTTTCTATCAGACATTTCAGACTATCCACATTATATGTGAATAGAAATAGTTTAGTTAAATAGAAATTTGGTACAAAAAAGGAACTTTTTTTGTAATTTTGAGAGGAACACTCTTGAATTATTCTTAAGTTGGTTGAAATTCAATATTCTGCATTTTTTATTTTTATTTTACACAAGATTTAGACAAAAGATGGAATCTGCCAAAAATGCGCATTTCATGTATTTATCAAGCATGGTTTCTAAGTGCGTTTATTACTCCATACTGCCACCATGCGGTGTTTTGTTGATATTGTTTTGCGGTATTTCTCATAGTGGTGCAATCGCCAGTTCTTTGTTCTTGATAGCAAAAACCTACTAAAAGATGTAGTACCAACAACTGCACTCCAAACAGAAAACGTCCTAAGTAGAACTGAACCGCCGTGGTAAAGTGCAGTGATTGGTATCTACCCTGGGTGATAGTAAAACCACTTTTAAGACTGATTTGACTAGTTAGGACAAATAGGTTTAGTTTTAAATTAAAGCCAAACGTGGATATTATATGCAATGTCCATGTAAATTTAAGTACTGTTTCGTAGAGCCTGAATACTACATATACATTCATGTACAACTTTATAGTATTCATCAAACGAAACCTCACAAACTAGTAAATATTCTTAACCAACCTTCTGTTGCCACGACTGATGTCCCACCTCCTTCCACAGGTTTATCAGTGACATGAGACCAAGTCTTATGAGATGGATCAAACTTCTCAACTGTTTTACTGGTTGTGTTGTTTTCATCGAATGCATAGATTGAACCTGGAAATATACATCTATATGTTATTATCTCCATGTGTTTTAAGATCGAGTTTCATATAAATCAATAACAGGAATTTACCAAAAAGAAACAGTGGGATAAATCTTTCGGTAGAAATTAGATTTAGAATCAATTTGTGCTAAACGAGCAAAACAAAGAAAAAATTGAAAATGTCACTCCGAGGCATGGGTAAACCTGAACAATTCCAATAGTGAACATGCTCAGTACCTACCATTGCCCTTGCTTAGTGTGGTTCAGGTCAGCTTTGGTCTGGCCTACCTTAGCTATTACACCTCTAATTGGTCTGACGAAATCATCAAGTCAAACCCTGGTTGGTTGCCCAGGGCAAAAATACTCACTACACTTTACCATGTCGGTTCAGTTTCATTAGAAATATTTTGCGCTTAGGGTGCAGTTGCCGGTATATCTTGTAGTGGCTCTTCGCTATCGAGTGGACAATAGTTCGTTTTCTTTTTGGCACTGTTTCCAATATTAGAGTGAACCACAGAGTGAATTTCAATAAAAAAATGAAGCGTGAATTTGGGAATTTATAAATGAGAACCCTGAGTTGCTTGCGCATTCGTCATTAATGTTCAACACTAGTAAAGAGTAGTTGCACCTGATAGTTTTGCAACATTCCTCACCTCCGAATGCAACAACTGCCACTCTACCCTTTGTCAATCTCCGATCTGGTAATGTAACCCAAGTTGCATCAGTATCAGTATAATCCAGTTGATAATTGGTTCCATCATCCACAAGAACATATATGATGTCACCAAGTAATACAGCAGTGAAACCTTTGCGGACAAAATCAACACTGACGCCCTGTTGGTGATATTAAATTGTGTGAGCCATGAACGCCTTGAAAATTATTTTCAGAGGTTTAAAATTTCCAATCGAAACTGATGTCTGAACGCATAGCAATGAGTACATAATGGCGAATTAATGAACTTGAAACAGGAGGACAGTTACAGTTTTGAAAAAAGCGGTGGTCAATTTATGATGTCATAATAAATGGGGGGGGGTGTAAACAACACGCGAGTACGAGAGTATTACTCTTCGAGACATTTTCGAGATTATTCAAATACTCCCGAAAACAGCAAATTTTGAACAAAATGAATATTTGTATCTTTGAAATGTGTTAATAAATTCTCCAACAATCATTTAAAATGTACTCGGTGGCTTCTGATGACGAGAAATTAAACATAAAGTCTTCAATATTAAGCACAGACGGAAATAAAAGTGTTTGTATAAAAAAAACTGTCATATTTTATTTCATACTCGTGTGTTGGAAAATACATGACTATAGTATACTCTCGATAATAAATCCTTTTTTGCATTCCTGTAAAGTGCCACATATGGAAATTCTTTATGTTGGATTTTAATTCAATTTTGTTAAGGGCTATTTCACATAATTAGGTCGGATAGGGGGAACATGGCGCCATTTGACTTGATACATTGCAAAACCAGAAATATAAAAACGAACCTTCACTCTTCTCCATGTTTTATCTTGAGGAACAAATGCTTGAATGGATTTTGATGTTTTGTCAAATACAGCAATTGCTGTGAAATAAAATATTTCAATCAATTAAACATTAAACTCACTTATTGAAGCTTATATTGTGCATAGGAAATCAATGTGATGGTGATCACACCAACTAAATAATTAGCATGAACGTTGATTCAAATGAGGTCATAATGTTGAATCAATCCATGAATTTTTCTAATCAAAACATAAGTATACAAAAGTCAGGATCGGACCCCAGTTACTTGGACGGATATCAAGGCGTTTTCAACGTTCAGGCAACGTCGAGATTTGCATTGCTCGGGTCATTGATTACAAACAATTATTCTATTGCAACTTCCAACCTCACCTGTGGTGCAATGCTAAAATAATATTCGTGATGTGTTAAATCTTTTCCATCCATTTTTCATGAATTGGATGTAAAAACAAGTGAAGAATATCTTATTTAGATTTTCAATGGAGAAGAGCCAAGTTACTCGATTTCGGTAGATTTTTCTTAAAAACCAAGTACTGTGTCAAACCAAGTACTTCTCTCTTCCTAAGAAAATCAGCTTACCATTAGGGTTTTTCTTCGACTTGACCAATGCAGGTTCTGTGAAATAAAGTGGTTTGTAATAACGTCTTATAGAAAAATCCGAATTATCGTTTTACTAAAAACTAAAATACTTTACTCAGGCAATATAGTGACTGTTGTTTTTTATTCACAGTATTCAAGTCTTTGTGTTTCTCTGACACAAAAGCACTGAAATGTTTATAAACAGAGGACAGAAGTGGGGGAGGGGGTCTCATCGTTCTTGGCCAATACCACTTATTGGATGCACTCTGTAAGGATTTATTTCAGTTCTATTTCAGATATTCTCCATTTTTATTGTGAGTACTGGTAATTTGATGTAGCTCTATGCCACGTAAACCTTCGTTTGTTGTTTCTTTTCAAGTCCTGCTTCCAGGCTTGTTGAAACTGAATTTCTACAAAGAATCTCGTAATATTCATCTTCCGAAATGAACTTCATCGGATAGAAACATTGCCAAAAGAACACACATATCGGATAGGCCTCTTGTCACTGATTGAACTTTTTTCTTTCTATTATTTTCTGTTGTGTTGTATGTATAAGACATTTTCATCAATCTTTCTTGGAAATTGGCAGAAAAAAATACTCACTTTTTAGATCAATATCTGCAGCTCCTGCTCCTGATGAAGTCATCATCGTTGTCAGAATCGATTTGAGACAATAGACGGAGTTGAATACGAGAGGCTAAATTAGAATAATAGATCACATAGATATTAAGAAGTAAACTGGGTTAATAGTTAGATTAATTGAAGAACTAAAATTTGAAATGTACAGACTTGGAAAACATGTCTGAACAATTTAGGTAATTCAATAGAATAAAAAAGTTGCAAAACCTCTTTTCCCACTATAAACTTTCGATAGCTGCTCGATATTTCCGACAAGTTCAATCTGCCAAATAGCTCTTCAAATGCAGATCTTCTGGCATCAATGTCGTAATTAGTCCAAATTATCAGTGCTTTGCATTTAACTGCTTCAGAAACCTGGGAAGTAAAGTGTAAACAATAATATAACTGCATTTGTCCTTTGCACCAACAGTTGAACCAACATAATGAATGGATATTAATTTCTATGAGAGAGGAAAGATGAGAGTACAATTGAGCGCATGGCCAACCAAAACAGCTTGCGCAGTTACATGTTCCGCCTGGGGAATGGATATTTTACCAGTTTTCAATTTACAATTTACAACGCGTTGACATGGTCGGTGGATGTACCCATAACCAGCGATTACGTGTGGTAAAAATTAATTCATCTAATTTCCAATATTGTTTATGTAAATGTATTGTTTATGTGGTTGATTACTTTGTTTACACCTGGCTGACTTGTTGCCTCGTATCTAGTATTTACTATTCAGTTCACATTATGCTTAGCTGTGAAAGAGTTGATTCAAGCCTAGTCTTGATTCTCGAGTTCAATAGGTTATCAAACTACTGTACCTAAGTTTTTTCATCCAAATTCACTCTTAAGCATGGCTGAAAGCAATGCCTAAAAGAACCAAATAACCGCTTGCCACTCAATAGCACGGAGATAAAGTACCAGCAACTGAATTTTATGCAAAAAACAATCCAACGATACTTGACCGCTATGGTAAAGTGCAGTGAGTGGTATCTGCCCTGAGCGATGGTAAAATTATCTATTACTTTCCTGTTTCCTTTTAGTCGCCTCTTGCAACTCGCAGGAAATATGTTGGGACCATTCGGAAGCTCGTAACTGGAGGGCAGTGTCCATTTTCCCCGCATACACAGGTATTTTTTTGTGATTCGAACTTTCATTTTCTTAACACTTTTCCCGAGCTGACTGGGAAATTGCATAGTACATCAGAATGTCTGTGCGGTATGCAAGATTATATAGTAACTTGTCACTCTCAAAGGGCCTTGGTCAGAGTGATCCACTCCAAGAGGTGGCTGTGAAAAATAACCACAGAATTTAAAAATTAAAATTTCACCTCCGTTTCTTTTGCTTCAACTAAAAATGAAATGAATTTCTTGTCTGAATGTTTGAAATCATCTTGCACAACAATCGATTGAAAATATTTCAAAGCGAATTTGTTGCAACTTTCAACTAATCCTGCACAGTTGAATGTGTCTGCAATCATCTTCGTTGCATAAAACGATCCTGGGCTAAGATCGTTCTCAAGTAATATTGCGATCTTGTTGCACATTCCTAGAAAAGGAGATCGTTTGAATAAATGAAAACTGTACAGTAATTAGGAATGTTCCTAATCTATAGTATTTTTGATTTATGATTGAATCACCCTGACCAAAGTCCTGTATCAGCAGTCACTTCTAAACGGACAGCGTTAGAGTTGTTGGAAAGATATGATACATCTGATTGGGCTTTCTTGGTCTACCCAAGTTATTACACCCAGGGCAGAGTTAAGGGTATGGATCAACTTGCCTGGCTGGCCGGGACTCAAATACAAGATCTTCAGCCTGCCAAGCCACCATGATAACCATTACGCCATCACGCCCACAATGAAGAAATGCCAAATTTTACACCACGATTCGTTGAAATTATCACAAAGTGTATAAAAGCAGTAATCACTAACCGAAGTCATAGTTGAAAAGGAATGATTAATAATGGAGATGAAATCGTCCCAGCTTCGAGCTAAGTTTTTTTCAAATCGCTAACAACAACTACTCACTCTTCAGCTGCATAACATGAGCAACATTCATCAGTTGTTTACAATCCTCAAGATCAGTAACAGAAACTTGTCCAGTGTAAATGAAGTTGATACAATCCTTAACAGAGGCCATTGGGACATTCTTCATTGTGACAATACCAGAACGACTCTCAACATTCTGAAGAAATACAAATTACTTGTACAATTTGATGGAATAAATTGCTACAAATCAACAAATGGTTCAATAAATTTACTTAATTTCAATTGTATGAATCAACTTTACATCACTTTTTCAATAGTAGAATACATCAATGTATGACCACCAAATGGAAAATTATGGAAATTAATTTTATGAAATCATTTAAGGACGGTGTATACCCAGGAGGCCTGCGATCCCAATATGTTTAACCACCAGGCCATCGTGCACTTGATATTTGGTTGAAATTTGATACGATCGCGACACACATACGTACTACACACGTATAAACCAAAACTAGCATTGTCATATTGATAAGGTCCATCACAAATACATATATACCATTCACAGCAAAGATAAAAAAAAGCGACTAAGTGGTTCAGTCATCTCCAGGATGTTTCCACATAGAGTGCAGGTGCCAGTACTTAATTGTGTGCTATCTATTTAAGGTAGTTCCTTTACTTACGGCCTTGCCTAGAGCAAATTTCAATAAAAAAAATATTGTAATAATTTTCCTATTTATATGGATTTACCATATTCATAAGCAAGTTTTTACCGGTAGACAATTTGCACAATTAATGACAACACTGCTGCAAAAACCTACTGAGAGGAATTTCTGAAACGTTATCAAGCAGCGCCACCCCACAAAGTTACGCAAATATGTCATTCACAGCGAAGTTAACATTATTTTAATATTTTCAATACTTATATGGTTTCACAACAAGGTACAAACACGCAATTGTCATTCACAGCAGCGCTAACAGTATTTTTCGCAATGCTAACAACGCTAATCCTTTAAATATCCACCTTAAAAGCAAGATGCCAGATCGGAAAATACCAAAATTTAGTGGTGTGTAGAAAATTTCAGGAACTTTTTGTTTTTACGTGTTTTTACGCCGTCTTCTAGGTACAACCCTGTTTGTATGATTTTTACCACTCACATGGATACTCACCTCATGAGACAGCATAGATTGAAAATAATCTGATCCTGCCGATAGAACATTCCTGTGTGCTGGAATCTCTTCATTACCAACTTTTACTGTGAAATCACAATGCTCTTTGGTTTCTCTCATTCTGAAAGCACAAAGTGTATTTGTACAATATATTTTGTGAATACAAATTGTAGTAATAATATGCAAAGTAGGTGCGGACTTAAGGAACGCCCTTATGTATTTCCTGCCTGTCGACTAAAAGAAAAAAGGGCAGTTTTACCTAACGTCATCCAGAGCAAATACCACTCACTGCACTCCATTATAGCGGTTTAGTCCTACATGGATTGTTTTCCACTTAAAGTGTAGTTTCTGGTACTACAATCTATAGTGACTCTCTGTCATATGAGTGATCGTTAATTTAATTTATTCCTTTAAGTGCTGCTTACGGCTTTGCATAGAGCAATTATTAAAAGCTTATTAAACAGTCAGTTCGGATTTGCAAAACAGCAACTATAGGATTGTATTTTATTTAGTAACAGACCCAGGTTTTGATGGAAGATTAAAAAAAGGAAAGCAAAGAAGATTGCAACCCAATAAATAAGAATTGAATGAACAAATGTTCACCTGTTGAGATTCCTTAATATTTCAACAGCATGATCTCTCTCATCTGTGTCAGAAGTTGGATCCATTTTCAGATTACACTTTAGGTGTATTTTACTCCAGCAAAACTGAATTAACTAAACGTTTGTAGTTTACTAAACTAAGAATAATAGTTTGGTTAGTCAACATTAACATGGCACGTTTGCAGCAGAGATGCCATTTGATTAATATTAAAATATTCTGTCAGAACTTTCCAATTTTATGTCACTGAACCAGATATAGACTATTGTCAGGTCATGTTTTTAACACCTGTTCTAATGTCCAAAGTCTCAGCAAAATTATAATATAGGTTGTTGTATACAAAGCTGTATGCTCTAGGTGGTGAAATATCTGGTGCTTAGCTGTAGCCATTTAGGTCAATTTGCGGAGCCACTCTGCGCAGAAAGTACGAATCTTTAGCATAACATTTTGTAACTACACGAGGGTTCATAGTTTTCCACACGCCTACGCTGTATTTTCTGCTTTCTCCCTTGTAAGTAAAAATATAACAGTATAGACTACCGCTATATTGACACCTGCATTAAGCTAGCAGACACTTCCATCAAACAGTTACCGATTTTTCAATAAGTCTATTCACCTTCCCCAAATCTTAAATATTCATTCAAAATAGCCAAATATTTGTTTGTCACAGTATTTTTTTCTCAAGCATGTTCGAAACATATTTGTACGCCGAGAAATAAATTTCAAAGAAATTCTACCGAAGGGATTACGGGGAAATTGATCTCCGTGTAGAAGCGCAAAAATGGCAAATATTTTGGACAAGTATGGTTTAAGTGACGAACAAATTATTCATCACGCTATTCCTTGTTGCAGTATGTTCAAAATATAGTTTTACACCTATGAGAAAGATTTAAAGAAATTCTACCGTGCGGATTATGGGGAAATTCCCTTCTTTTTCCATGAAAAAGTGCACAGGTAAATGAAAAAATATCCCTAATAAGGTCATTATTTGACGAACGAATTATTTGTCACGCTATTCCTTTTCACCGTATGTCCAAAATATATTTCCACATCTATAAAAATATATTTAAAGAATACTACCATGCTGATCATGGGGAAATTTCTTTCCCTTTTCATGAAAAAGTGCAAAAGATGGCCTGGTAGTTAAACATATTGGCATGGCAGGTTGAAGATCTCGGGTTCGAGCCCCGGCAAGTCTGAACAGCTTATCTATGCCCACCACTCAACCCAGGGTGTAATAACATGGGTAGGCTAAGCTGAACAGGAAAAGATCATATTTTTCCAGTAATTGTAACCCTGTCCGTCTATAAGTGGTCGGTCGCTGTTACAGGGCCTTGGTCAGGGTGATCCACTCTAAGAAGTGGTTATAAAAAAAATACAAAATATCCTTACTAAGGACGTCATTAAGAGACAAAAAAATTATTCGTCATGCTATTCCTTTTCACCGTATGTCCAAAATATATTTTTACACCTATGGAAAAGATTTGAAGAAATTTTACCATGCGGATCAAGGGAAATTCCCTCCCTTTCATGAAAAAGAGCAAAAATCTTTAATAAGGATATCCATTGATTAACGAAAAAATATTCGTCATGCTATTCCCATCACCGTATGTCCGAAATATATCCCTACACCTAAGAAAAAAAATTAAGGAAAGTCTACCGTGCGGATATTGGGGAAATTCCCCTCGCTTTTCATGAAAAAGCGCTAAAGATGGCCTAGTAATTAAACATGTTGGCATCGCAGGTTGAAGAGCTCGGGTTCGAGCCCCGGTGAGTCCGGATGACTCATCCATGCCCACCACTCAACCCAAGGTGTAATAACTTGGGTAGGACACGCCAAACAGGAAAAGATATATCTTTCCAGTAATTGTAACCCTGTCCGTCTAAAAGTGGCCGCTATTACAGGGCTTGGACAGGGTGAACCACTCTAAGTGGCTATAAAAAAATACAAAATATCCTTAAAAAAGATGTCATCAAGTGACGAAAAAATTATTCGTCACGCTATTCCTTTTTCAGTATGTGCAAAATATATTTCTACACCTATGGAAAAGACTTAAAGCAATTTTACCATGCGGATCAAGGGGAAATTCCCTCCCTTTTCACGAAAAAGAGCAAAAATGGCAAATTATCTTTAATAAGGATATCATTAATTAACGAAAAAAATATTCGTCATGCTATTCCTTTTCACCGTATGTCTAAAATATATTTCTACACCTATGGAAAAAATTTAAAAAAATTCCACCGTGCAGATCTTAGGCAAATTCCCCTCCCTTTCTACGAAAAAGTGCAAAAATGAGTAGTATGTAAATAATACATTATTTCAGGGTTTTGTTGCGATAATATACAAATTCATATATGAAAAAATAAATAAAAATGCACTCCTTCTAAAATCATTGTACAATAAAAAGGTTCTGTTGGTTTATGTTACGTTAGATCGTGCAACGAGTTTTACATGAGCATAGATCAACCAGCACCCATCTTTTGACAGTTCCCTGTTCAATTAATATTTCTGATATCTATAAGAAATTCACCGGTGAACGGATACATTAGCTTTGTAGTTTTTATTGTTTTTTATATAGATTTTTCGCATTTGGCCTAAAAATGTTGTTTACTTCGCTTAGATAAAAACAAAAATGACATCAATTCATAAATAAATTTTTGACATTTTACCGGCGCGAATGCGTCAAAATAATGGGAAGAACAGCATCAGGTAGTGTTATATAAAATCAGGAACAAGACAAAGATTTGTTTTTTTTTTGGAGTTTTTGGGGAGGCATTCAATTTAAACCGCTTTTTGATTTATTTTCTCTTATATATCTTCTTTTTTTAAATTTTAGATTAATGTGGGGAAAAAAACTCCTAGAAATGGGTGAGATATTAAATTTTCTTTAAAGAACCCAGTTTTCTGTGGATTCCATTATTTCATATTATTATTTTAGGTTGGATGCGATATGTGTCCGAGATGGTACCTCGCCAGCTGCTACGATATAGTATGGAAGTGTCCAGCTTCTGGATCAAATCATTAGTGATTACATCTATTGGTACGTGCTACAATGGAAGAACCTTTATAGTTTTTTCCAAATGCCGTAAAAATTGTAACATGAAAACTGCTTTGTTAAATTGAGTCTCCAAATGCTTAAATTAACTATTTTGTGCTTGTAAGTAGTTGTTGTTCCTTTCTCAGCGTGACATCCGGTTTTGTAAGTAGGGCTGGGCAAAACCGAATCACTTGGAATTCGAATCGAACATATTGAAAAAAGGAATAGCATGACGAACAATTTTTTCGCCAATCAATAACGTCCTTATTAAAGATATTTTGCCATTTTAGCACTTTTTCATGAAATGGGAGGTGAATTTCCTCATGATCCGCTGAGTAGAATTCTTTGAATGGATATACTAATTGAAAAATCGATAACAGTCTGCTGAAAGCGTCTGCTAGATTTATACAGGGTGTTGACCACTGTGAAGCTAGCAGAAAAAACTGGCAGTATTTGTTCTTAATTGCAGAAAGATCCCATACGAATATAATGATCCCTTTTAAAAAAAATTATTTGAGAAATGGAAAGATCTCAATGAAAGTAGGGTTTTCATGCCATCATCTTGTCCGTCTGTCCACCAATGCTTGTAGAAAACTATATCAAGTGGTAATTTCTTTATTTTCTGCCGCACGAATAGGAAATAGCAGTAAAACTGAGCTAGAAGATTGTTAAAAATTACTATGATAATATTTTGCCATATTATCACTTTAAATTTCTTTAAATTTTTCCCTCGGCGTACAAGTATGGTTTGAACACGCTAGTCAAAATAATATCGTGACAAACAAATATTTCGCTATTTTAAATGAATATTTATGATTTGGCGGAGGCGGATATAGTACTGAGTACCGTAATTGAAAAATCGGTAACTGTCTGGTAGCTTTATAGAGGTTATTACACCCTGTTATTATACCCTGACTTGAGCAGTGAGTGGTGGGCATGAATTGACGAACCGGACCCAAACCGAGATCTTCAACCTGCGATGTCAACATGTTTAACCACAACCGGTACCAGCTGTCGGATTAACTGTACGCCATCACGGCCGCCTCAGCTAGACTTGAATTATTCTGCCAACGCTCTAATTTTCATTCAGTACCGATTACACAAACTAAACAAGAACATCTTTATGTCCCAAACTATAATTCATATGCGCGCATATTTATTCTATTCCTACCTCTTTCTACGTGATATAAACTATCGTATCCCCGCCCGCCTGTCAGTTTTTACAACAACACTTTTTTTTTTTTTTCATTATATGTATTTTTTTTGTGCCAAATAAAATCCAATGCCAATCCGGATTTTTGTTTCATGATATTGACGATGCCAAATGTTCATGTCCAAATTCAGATTGATTAATCCAACCACAAGCCCAATAATAAACCGAATAAAATATAAAAGCACAATATTATTAAACACAAATTTATTACCATTATCGATGAGTTATTACCGTTCCATATGAAGTTGTTACATTGAATTTTTGATGTTCATATAATCCATCCATTGTTGTGTCCAAGTATCCAGTTTTACAATGGTTGAATTATTGTATTATTTTAGTTTAAACATGAAAAAACAAGATTTCACTAATTAGATAACTAACCAATCCTATCAGACCTGGTATGGGGGCTTGCCATGTTCCATACCATTCCTGATCCAAAACAGACCAAACCTCTTAAAAATAGTAAAACAAAATGCAAAAACTCCGAACTGTAGCACTTTTTTTTCAGACTTGAATCTTTACTTATTACAAAACAGGACGACATGAAGTGCTTATACAGAAATATATAATCATCAATGCAATTGAAAATATATGATTATGCAATAATAGATTTATCAAGCAATGTCCCTACTCTGGAATCTAAATACTTGACCCTTTTAACTTGGGACACAGTATTCAGATGTCCCATAACACTAGCTTTGAACTGTGTTCTTAGAATTGATTGATTGGCTTTAATTCCATCATATTTTTTACTGTTTCTGTGTAACCAGATACAATTTTTACCCATGCCCATTATAAAAATTGAGGTTTCATCAATAACATCACATAATAGAAGAACATTATTTGCATTCAAATGATCCACACGACACCATTCCCAGAATTGCTGAGAAAAGGGACAGTCCACAAACAAGTGTTGTGTGGACTCTATTTCATGATTTCTACAAAGCACACAAAATCCATTTTCGTCATCATACCAATGTCTTAATATATTTCCTATGGGCAATGCAAAATTAGCAATTTTCCATGCAAGATCCTGTGTTTTACGTGGGAGATCATAAAAAGCAATCTTATTCCAACATATATTAGAAAATTCTATATTATATTACAACAACACTGAAATGAGGAACCGAAACTCTGGTTGTAATACAGGTGATTCCCCGAATTCGTAATATTTAATTAAAACATCTTTCATTTGCCGAACATGGTTTAATATGTTGGTAAAAAATTGTAAGATGTCTGAAATATATTCTTGTAACTCCCTAATAGGCCTGATGAATCGCTATCGGATTTTAAAATTATATTCATTGATGCGTGTCAATTACGAAAAAAAAGAAAACTTCGAACACTCATGTCACGAACATGTTTGTGACCCGTGTTTCGAAAATTAATTGAAAAACAAACCTTCATATAAGTTTTGCGTTTTATTTCGTCTAAATTAGTATCATGTAGGACAGTTCAACACAATCAAGTAGTACTTCAATGCTTGAATACTTTGAGCAAATTTATTTTAAAAAATAAGTCAAAATTTGGACAGGGGTAAATGTGATTGGCGATCGATAAAAGCTGACCAATGACATTAGCGGTAGGCGACAAAAACTCAATATAAAATAATAGCGTATTCGCAATATTATTAGAATGACCCGCTTTTGCTCACCATTTATTTCATGGTGAACGCATTCTAAATTTGCAATTTTATTGGGTGCGATCCTGCAACCTGCAATTCTATCGTCAAGCGTTTGGTGCGAGCACATTTTTGGATCATATTCGCACCATGTATTCTTGTGTATAATCATCCTTGCGTCAGGGGTGATCAAATTTTGTTTAGAAAATAGAATATAGATTTACAATTTTAAAAATAAAACTATTTTATTTTAACAAGGTTGCACAAAATTACCAACGAAACCACCCTAGTATGTTTCGACGTTTATTATGATGGAAATTATTTGAGTTTTTCTTGAATGCATCGATATTCTTGATTGGTCAAGATACACGGATGCATCACAAGGTTCATTCGTCATCGATACATGATGGAATAGAATCTTGACAACGTTTTTCTAAAATGAATTTAATTTGTATGAAGTATGGACAACAGATAAAAAGTTTTCGTTTTGCCCATTCACTATAAGGTCATGTTCTCAACTGAGCACAAATTTGTGAACAAAGACTATGTTCTGGACTATGTTATGTTCGTCATACTATTCGTAGCAGCAAACGCTATTTTTCCAATTTTGATGTGTTGTTGTTATTGTTGTCCCACATCATAATTCACAAATTTTGACTCCACTCAACATAAAAATCTTCTGGCGGGAAGTCATTCAAGCGTGCAGTAGATAATTTTGCCATATTTTTCTTATACGTTCAAAGTAATGTCGTTTCCTTTTTTTAAGTGGTGATAATAATAAAATCAGTATTATTGAGGTTTTGATTGTCGTGCACTAAATTTGTGTTACTGACTAAACCTACTAAAAATCTAAACTGAGAAATAAAATTCTCAGGCTGTGAAATTTGGTTATTTTAAATATGAGATTACCGTATGTTGATGGGATATCTGGTCTATTTGTGGCAACTGGAACGTTGTGTTCAGTATGGTGATTTACGCTAGTTCTGAGTTTTCGGATTTGCTCGATATTCAATTGCTGCCGGTACTGGTTGAGGCATCATCAATGTCATGAAACGAAAATCCGGATTGGCATTGGATTTTATTTGGCACAAAAAAAAGGTACTGGTGGAGGCCTAATAGAATATTTGGGTCTCATGAAGTTTAGTACCATATATCCGATTATAATAAAAATTCCCATGTTGCAAGCGACTCATCCTAACCCGGGAGACAATGCCACATGCTTGCAGCATCGGCGCCCACTAGTTAGGATGAGAATATTCTGCCAGTTTTCATTTTGGTGACATTCGGGATTATGGTACTAAACTTCACTAGTCCCGAATATTTTTGAATAGAGACAGCGTTCTTTCCTGATACTACTTGGTTCCGTATTTCATATGTTCTCTAAACTGGACAGTTGGGTGTTCAATTAGCTTGTTTTTGTAATGTATTAAGGAAAAGAGTCAGAAATTATTATTTTGTAACCAGAATACAAAATAGGTACTGGAAAACCTGGTGAATTTGATGAAGCAGGTGACTTTAGTAAAATATATACGCTCAATATCAGTGCTTTGACTTTTCTCAATTTAATTTGCCAACTCTGGCTTGTCACTGGCTTTTTCAATTCACAGCATTTAAGACGAATCCCAGTTGTACAGCTTTATGCAATATAGCCTGTCATTAAGAGTCATACCAGTATGAAAATAATGCTCTTTATCAGTGGTGTGAAAATCTTAAAAGGGGGCATGAAAAATATTGAAATTTTTTTGTAACAAAACTCTCGTACATTTACAATTGTTAACGAACAAAAAGTCAAAGTTAGACGGAATTGATCGATGGCTAAAAAGTAATAAATTGTCTTTAAATTATTCTAAAACAAAATTCATGGTATTCGGAAACGGGCAAAATAATAATGATAAAGATTTTCAGATATGTATTGGCAGTATAAAAATAGAAAAATAGAGTCAAAACTATTAAATACTTAGGTGTTATATTGGATGACAAACTCTCATGGTCTAGATTTAACACACTTGAAGTTATACATAATAGTCTAATTTATTCTCATTTACATTATGGAATCCTTAGCTGGGGTTCTGCTAACAAAACTACCCTTAAGCCATTAAATGTGCTGCATAATAAAATTATGAGGTGCTTGTTTTTTGCGGAGTCGACGAATAGTCTGACATCTGGGCTTTACCATCAGTGTGAAGTGCTATAACTCAATGATATTTATTTCTACGAGATAGCCGAGTTTATGTATGGATTTGAAAATAACTTGTTACCACTGATTTTCGAAATTTTTTTACAAAAATTCAGATGTTCACAATTATGCTACCCGTAGTACCTTAAACAGAGTACATTACACTCCTTAAGTTGCCACGCAAATTTCAAAAAAGTCCCTTAAATCAGAAGGCATTGAAATCTGGTCACAGATATCTTCTGATTTAAAGAACTTCAACTTTGGAGGGTTCAGTTGTCGCCTGAAAGACAGAATAATCGGTTGTTACGAACATTGAATTCAACACTAATTTGGTTGTCACAGTGTTTATATGCATCGTGATTAGGTTTTTGTTTCTTTCTGTTATTATTAATCTGTTCTATATTGTATGCCATCACTGTAATCATACCTGCCTGTCTGGGCGAGCCAGGATCTTATTCTATGGCAAAATTTCAGTTGTTTTCAAGTTGGTACATTATTGTGATATTTGATCTGATATTTATTGCCCTATTAGTCGGTATTGAGATTGATAAAAATCTCTTTCGGGGCTGTAAATGGTATATATCCTAATTAATTCGTCTCAAATCTAAAATAGTGATTGACAATACTCATAAATTGATGAGCTAGCCATATACATTATGTAAAATATATACCTAATTTCTTGATCTTAGACCACATAAGTCTAGGTTTCAAATTGATCCACATGTTAGATTAACCATTGCAGATGAAGTATCGAATTTATTTTATAAAATGCCGCAATATTTAATTCGTTTTTGATCTAAAGTTAACACTACCGTGATTAGGTTTTTGTTTATCTCTGTTATTTTTAATCAGTTCTATATTTTATGCTATCACTGTAATCATACCTGCCTGGCTGGGCGAGCCAGGATCTTATTCTGTGGCAAAATTTCAGTTGTTTTCAAGTTGGTACATTATTGTGATATCGGATCTGATATCTATTGCCCTATTAGTCGGTATTGAGATTGATAAAAATCTCTTTCGGTGCTGTAAATGATATATATCCTAATTAATTCGTCTCAAATCTAAAATAGTGATTGACAATACTCATAAATTGATGAGCTAGCCATATACATTATGTAAAATATATACCTAATTTCTTGATCTTAGACCACATAAGTCTAGGTTTCAAATTGATCCACATGTTAGATTAACCATTGCAGATGAAGTATCGAATTTATTTTATAAAATGCCGCAATATTTAATTCGTTTTTGATCTAAAGTTAACACTACTGTTCCTCCGTCCTATTAAATACTGCATAGGATGGAGGAACATATCCTAAGGCATACCGTAGTAATTTATGTTCTACTATTTTGCATAATATTTTCGTTCTTTCTGGAATAAGTTATGTAGACTTTATCTGCACCTTAATGTCAACCATGTTATGCTTACACCCCCCTTATCTCACATTGTAAATGTTTTTTTGTTTATTTTATAGTTTAGAATGCACACACTGTTTTTTTTTTAACCAAACCCACCTTATGCCTTAGCCAATTAAAGGTGACACAGCTCGATAGCCTTGTCAGGTTCCCTGTGCCTCCTCCATCTGTGACTTAAGTGATCTATCTGATAATTTCATCATTATTTACTTATTGTACTTATGTTTTTTCACATGTTGGAAATAAACTCTACTACTACTGTACCGGTACTAAAGGCGCGCAAGAATTTTTTGCCCAAAATAAATATACTCGTAACGTCGTTCCATATTTTTACCCCAATGGAAACAATATATTTACAACATTTTGGTTTCCGCTCTTTAAACAAGATAATGTGTTTGAAGCTGAGGTTCGATGCGTTCCCATAGCTTAGTCTATAAAAGCTTCAGGGCTGACCTGCACATTCCTAGCCGTCTAATCGTCCGAATCCTGTACATGGTTCTTCATCCAGCAGTATGATTCTGGATTGGTGATAGATGTCAGCTCTACGCACATTCCCATTGCTTTATGCCAATTGAGCTCACTGGGCACTGGGGCTGTCCAAGGTATTCGATTCGTGATTTGAAATCAAAATATTATAAAAAGTAAAGATTTTCAGAAAATAGATGTAAATTTTAATGTCATTAACAATTTCTTGACAAAATGTTTTTGTTCATTTATTATAATACTTCTGGTTCAAATGTTAGATTTTGGCCACTTCTACTGGGCACCTGTCAAAGTACGTACTCCTGTAAATATCCTTCTATGTTTCCAGTTATATTTCACAATATGTCCCAAGGTGTTGTTACAAATTATTTTGCCAAGAAACGTCGTGGAGGTTATATCCAGCCATCAAAACGTTTGAAACTATCGAATGATGGATCAACTGAACTTCCAATAATCGTACAACCAGAGAAGTTCGTCCAGGAAGTACGACAAACCAGACGACAAAGTACAAGAAAGAAATCTGTCACTTCAGCACAGACTCGCCGCAACGCAAAAGCTTCAAAGAAAAAGGAAATTACTCCCCTATCACTTGATGGTATGACAGGTTTTTTTAATTGTTTTAACTTTAATTGGAAATGGGGCTGTCTAAAACATTCTATTTGTGAATTTATAATTCCATTTGTCAAGCAATTCCAAAATGGAATAAAAAAACTCTGCAAAGTGATAACTTTGCTATATCATGTGTATCACCTTATGTGTCGAAATTAGAAGTGGAAATGAATTAGTCGTGAATCGTTCATAGGAACAAAAACTTGCTAAACAAAGTGGAATTTTTAACGACAGAATGCAATTGGTTTTGGTCAAACCGGGTTCCCGTACAACCACAAATTTTGCCACAGCCTTTGCACACATTGCGTTAATGTCCGAATATATATATAAAAAATAAACTTGACAATTCGTCATGGAGCAAAGTATAAGTCTATATAGAGACAGTTTTGGAGGAAAAGTAACAACTCCTACTTCGTGGAATACGGTAGTATTCTAGAGAACCTGACTACTCAAATGTAGCATCAATATTCTTAAGCTTGAATACTTTCACATTCATTATTGTGTGTATTTTTGTACAGAATACTTCAGTCAAAACCTTGATGGGGAATCCAATGATAATCTAACTCTACGACTTTCACCCACACCGTCTGACAGCGGGAGTTCGACATGCAGCGTTATTTCAACTAGGAGTACGTCCAGAGAAGTTATCACAGCTGCAAATGATGATCATGATACGCCTGCCACTCCTTCAAAGAGGCAGAAGGTAAAACCAATGTAGAACTGAGCGACGTTAGTTATTTGACCAATATACCAATGGTAAATTGCCAGCATTACCTAAGATTTAGCTATTGCTCTGTTTCAAAGAGCTGCTTGAGGCCATGATGAAAAAAATCAGTTGTATACCGTGAAATCAGTGTCGGGAAGACTCGAGTCACCTTTTTTAATGACTTGACTTGAATCGTCTTGGCTAAATAACTCGACTTGTACTCATCTTGACAAAATTCAAACGTGACTTAACTTGGGACTTGATATAAGTTTAGTCCGAGTCTGCGATCACCTTTGAAAAATCACCTGTGAAATCCGTGTTCCTCCACCCAATATTGATCGTATGATGATTTTAAGTGGGTAAATATAAATGAGTGGCAAATTCTTGTGACTTGTGACTCGAATTTAGACTCGACTTTACTTGCGTCTTGAAGGTACAGTGATTCTCGACTTGACTAGAGACTTTAATATGACTTGGACTGTACTTGCAACTTGTGTGTACTTCGACTTGACTTGAGACCCGAAGTGAAGTGGGTCGTTCTCAACACTGGATGAAATCTCTCTAAATACAGGGGAGGGGCATTTCTCTAAATCTGTGTGAAAGAGCTAAATGCTTGTTTTTTCATCATTACTTGGTGCCATATTCATAACATTGCGTCCACGTTTTTACACCGAGTTCAGTTTGGAATATTTTCCACTCAGACTGTAGTTGCTCGTACTGCATCTTGCAACAGCTTGTTGTCGTGGTCGTTCATTGCTACCTTCCTCACTTAGATTGAAATTTTATTAGAAAAAGCACTATTTTGCTCTGAAGGTGCAGATTTGAATATCACTGTAGAAGTTGTTTAACTTTAACAACATCATTGTAGGTTAACTATTAAAATTTACTTTCGGCAGAAGAAAGATGAAACGGAACTGATTTTAAGAGAGAAGCGAGGGCGTGCAACACCGCGTAAAGATGTTGGATACGATTTCGAAGTTCCAGAAAAGACTGAATTGAAAAAACTTAAACCTGACACCGATTTCTCATCAACAAGACCAAAAAGAAGAACAGCTCGGAAGAAATTGATCTCTGCAGGAAGTGAAGGTAATCCATTTGTTGTCCGGATTGGCAGAATGTCGACTAATCAGCCACCCGAAGAAAATGGTTGTCATCAGAAGAAATTTCAGCCAATGTGCAATATTTCTTGATAAATTTGTTTCTAGAAGATTATAATGTATTTTGTTTACTGTCTGATTGCGACAAAACAGTAAAATAGGTTCAAAACCATCAGTACTGTAATGAAATGTTAATGTTGATGATTTTGAAGCTATTTGTCCATTCGAAAAAAATTAAGGATGCCCAGTGCGATGGAATCTTGTTTTTTCTGGGTGTCTGGGATGTTCATGTCATTTTCTTCGGGTTATCAAAAAGATTTTAAAACTTCATTTTCAATTCGGTTGTTACTCAAAAACGGAACTTTTAATCTTTCAGTTTAATCTCAAGAAATATCTCATGAAACAGTGCTCATTTGCTAAATTTTTGCATTGGTGCGCTATTTCTTTTAGTTCATACGAAATGTATAAGGTCACGTCAGTCAATTCTTTTTTCCGTATTGCAGCAAAATTCCGGTACCGGAGCGAATCGGCCATCCAAAGATTAACGCAATATGGTATTGCAAATCAATTTGAAGAAAATTTATCAACTGAGCAATATTTCATGATACCAGTACCTATATCTGTTGTTAAAAAGATTATATTGCCTCCTTTTGAGTGTCTGGTAGCAACTAAACAATATATAAACGTTTGAAATCATCTATACTCCTATGAAATATTGATAACTTTTGAATCTAAAATCTAATCGAATATTCGAACCGCAATCTTTTAATGTATCAAAGTGACTTTTTCATAGCAGTATTGACGATTTTGGGTCTTTTTCTTTAGTTGGGTTGTTGCTAAACCCTCAAACAAGAGTCATTTTAGTTAACATTTATCATGAAATATTGGTCGTTTTCTATATTTCTTCTGAAGGCAACCATTTGCTTCAGGTGTTGTGAGTAGCAGAATTGACTTCCCAACGGGCAATAATCGACAGTAAAAGTTTTATTTCGGATGTTTTCCACTTGGAGTTGTCTCGCTTGAAGTTGCTGGGACGACATTTTTTATTATTATTTTTTATTTATAGCCACTTCATTGAGTGGATCACCCTGTCCAAGGCCCTGTAACAGCGGCCGCTTATTGACAGACGGTTACAATCACTGCAATGATGCTGATGATGATATTTTCCTGTTCAGCTTAGCTTACCCAAGTTATTAAACCCTGGGTTGATTCGTGGGCGTGGATAAGCGAGCCGGACTGGTCGGGGGTCGAACCCGAGATCTTTAACCTGCAATACCAACATGTTTGGCCATCGCGCCCACAAACTGCAGTATCTCTCTTCAATTCGGGTGTTCGGAGTGAACTTAAATAAAAAAAATTGTATTAAATATTTTTTATAAATAAATAAATAACAAACTAGAACAAAATTTTTGATTGTTTTCGAAAATTCTATGTTTCGAAAATTCTTTGTTTATGATTTGCCTAATCGTGGGCTCGATGGCCTAGCGGTTAAACATGTTGGCATCGCAGGTTGAAGACCCGGGTTCTAGTCCTGGCGAGGCCTGCTCGCTTATCCATGCCCATCACTCACCCCAGGGTGTAATAACTTGGGTAGGCTGACCCGAACAGGAAAAAAGTGGCCGCTTGTACAGGACCTTTGTCAGGGTGATCTACTCCAAGAAGTGACATCGAAAAAAATTCAGCATGTTGTAAGAAACAACTAAAAAACAAACAAAGAAGAGGTAGATTGTTTACCATCACCCAAGGCAGATACCATTTAATGCATTTTACCATGGCAGATCAGTTTCATTTGAGATATATGGTCGATAGTACTGGTGTTAAATCTTGTAACACTTTTGGTCAGAGGGGCGAAATCTTTGTTTTCTTCGGGTGTCTGAAATGTCCTGAAATACTGTCAATTTATTCGGATGTCAGAGTACCTGGCATTCTGCCACTCTGCTTCTGGCCTTAAGTGAATTTCGATGAAATAAAATCTGCCAAATCCTTGATTATTATTGCTCTAAGCATGGCCAGAAGCAAAGCTAAATTGAACCAACTAACGGTCAATATTTTCAATTCTTCAAATAAGGGAATTTTTCCGCTTAGAATGTAGTTGCTCCTTTTTGTAGTGGCTCGCTTCCCTCTAAGTGGTCGTTAATTGGTTCGTTCTAGACGATAGATAGTATTTCATTTTAATCGTGTCGTACGGGAAAGCCGAGGATATAGCTTAATCATAATTATGTTTTTTATCCAACATAGCCTACTCATATTATTATACCCGGATTGTGTGCTGGGCATGGATTAATGAACCACATCCGCCGGGACTTGAACCCGAGATCTTCAATCTGCAATGCCAACATGATAAACACTAGGCCATTGCAGACTGTCATGCTGCTTTTTTTTATTGATTACAGATTGCAGCAAAATCAGACTTGGAAGATACAACCAGAGCTCGGGCTTTGTCACTACTAAGATGTAGTTAGAGTGCAGTTGCTGGTACTATATTTTGTAGTAGCTTTTTGCTTATCAAGTGGTCGTTAGTTGGTTTCTTTATCAGCACTGCTTCCGGCCTTGCTTTGAGTGAATTTCATTAAAAAGAAAATTGTTTTATTGTTTTTATGTGTGTGTTAGGAAGCGACTAAAAGGAAAATAGATGGTGGAAGGTTTTTAACATTGCCCAGGGCAGACACCAATCTTCGCACTCCATTATAATGATTCGGTTTGTTTAAAACTAATTCCCCCTTGGGAGCGCAGAACAAAACATTCTTTGGTACATAAGGAGCCGTTATGCACGCTGCTACCAGCCTTCGCTAGATTGGATATCACAAAAAAAGTAAACCTTAATATCAAAACTGGATTTCTATTTTTTTTAGTATTTTACGGCCACTTTTTTATTGCAATTTTCTCTCTCTGAGCAAGGCCTGAGGCAGTGCCTAAAAGGAACCAACCGATGGCCACCGCATAGCAAAGAGCTACCACAAGATGTAGTATCAGCAACTGCACTCTAAAAAGTTCAAAACAGAACTGAACCACCATGGTGAGGCGTAGTGAGTAGTATCTGCCCTGGGCAATGGTAAAACCATCTACCACTTCTTTGTTTCCTTAGGCCCACACAGGAAATAATTTAGGACTATTTTAAAGCCTATGAATGGCCCTTTATCAGTATTTTTACCATTTTATCAGTCACCTGAGGCCTTCTCTCAAGCTCTAGCCTCGTTGAGTGAAAACCAAGAGTCAGATCCGCCTCATTATTTGCCAACGGACAATTCCCTGATCATTTACAGGTAAATGGGTATTTATGTTAGAGATGATACTAATCGATTAGATTAGGATAGGATAGGTTTTCATTTTCATCCTGCGGGAGAGGAAAGCCAAGAATACTGCTTAATCATATGGCCAACCACGACCTCTCGCGCAGATACCAGTTCTGAATCTGGGGCGATTCGGCTTATCATATTTTTAGCTCGAGCGTATTGTCAATGCTTTACCGAATGAGCTAACCGGCCACTCTTAATCCTCATTCGACATAGGTATAATAACCACACTAACTGCATACCTGTATTAGAGCCCGACCGATATTGCTTTTTTGCAACCAATATCGATATGTTTGTGATCTGCTGATATATCAGTAAACGGCAATATTAGGCCGATATATATCGATCGTGCTCCAACCTCTAAGTTGCTCGATTGCTAATATAGTACAGACTGGTAGAATGGCAGCTACTCTGCTACCCAGACACCCGAAACAAATGGCTGCCATCAGAAGAAAATTTAGCAAATATGCAGAATCTCATGATAAAACTTTCGTTAGAAGATTGAAATGTCTTGTAGAAACTGAACTAAAAGCTTTTTCGTCCTTCGGAAGAAAATGACATGAACGTTTCAGACACCCAAAGAAAAACAAGATTCTTTCACCCTGATATAGTATAGTTGGAGTGATCTGCTCAGATGCATTAATTTTTATGGCCCCCCATTTAAAGAGGATCAACCCGAGCACAGCCTTCCCAGTCAACAAAATTGTTTCGGTTTATTTCATCTTGAGCGTGGACCACTTTCGTAGCTCTTGCATGACAATATTTTTTGTATTGAAATTCACTGTCAACAAGGCCGGAAGCAGCTCCCCCAGGGAACCAACCAACGGCCACTCTAAACGGAAAACATCTCAAACAGAACTGAACCGTCGTGGTAAAATGTAGTAAGTGGTATCTGCCCTGGGCGATGCTAAAACAATATAAGACAGGGTGTGCGAAAACATCGTATTTTAAGAAGTGTTAGACGGGTTTATCATTTTACCATCGCCCAGAGCAGATACCGCTCACTGCTTTTTACCATAGCAGTTCAGTTCCGTTTGAAATGTTTTCCACCTAATGTGCAGTTTCTGGTGCTACATCTCTTTGCTATTAAGTTGCTGTTAACCGTTTCTTTTATGGCACTTATCATGGTGAGTTTCAATAGAAGAAAAAATTTTATTTTTATGGAGTTATACTAATTGGCAATTACTTATAAGTTGATGCAGGGAATTCATGAGTTTACTGCTTAGACCAAGACTACCAAAGTTACTATACCTATGGTTGAGTGGTGGGTAGGGCTGTGCAAAATATTCAATTAGTGATTCGTGAATCATGTATTACACAATTCTAAATCAATAGATTGAAAAATATACATTTTCAGAAAATATGTGTATATATTTTGGTTTAAACTATTTTATGAGAAAATCTTTCAACTCATATATACCGCTAATTCCATACGTAAATATTATTTTATTCGATTCTGAATTTGGCAGGTATTTGATTTTAGCCCCCCTCCTGTGATGGACATGAATTGACGGGTGCCTGGGCCATCATCTGATTGTAAATAAGTTATTTCAAACTGAAGTTTTTTTTACAGCTCCAATCTGAAGCGGGCAAAGCTCGGAGATATCGAGGTTTATTTCAAGCAACTGGGGTCATATTCAGAGAAGAAGGGATCACTGCTTTCTGGAAAGGACATATACCAGCACAATGGCTCTCTATGGTATACAGAGGTGTCCAGGTAACTAACTAGGAATTAACCGAGGTGGTTGGATTTTGTTATCCTTCGGGTGTTTAATGAATCCAATTCATCTATTTTTTAAGGGATTTCATTGTAATCATATTGGAGAGGAAAGCTCAGAATACGATTCAACCATATAATGATGAACCATGACCCCTTGTGCAATCGATAGTTCTGAATCGTGGGTGGATGTATTAATAATGTTTGAACATATCAACACTGCTATTGAGATAGTGGTGTTGATGATATTGAAGCTTTTTTTATAACCACTTCCGGCCACTAATAGACGAAAGATGTGATCTTACCTGTTCAGCTTAGCCAACCCAAGTTATTACACCCTGGGTTGAGTGGTGGGCATGGATTAACAAGCCAGACTCTCCAGGACTCGAACCCGAGATCTTCAACCTGCGATGCCAACATGTTAACCACAAGGCCATCAAGCCCACCGTTGCTTTCTGTGTTTGTTTTTGCGTGGAATATCTTTTTCATAAATTTTCTTTTGATATGTATAATTCTGCCTGTGGTTAAAAGCTGACTAGTTGAATTCAATACAAAGAGTCCAAATCTTGTGTAAAGGATAAATTATTCTCTACATTTAATTCTCTCGAATCCATATCAGCACTTCACCATGGTGTGTCAGTTCTATTTGGAATGTTTTCCGTTTAGAGTGTAGTTGCTGGTACTAACTACATCTTTTAATAGCTCTTTACTATTAAGTGACCGTTAGATGGTTCCTTCTAGGCACTGCTTCCGACTTTGCTCAGTTCAATTTCAATAAAAAAATGCGAATACCATATTTTTTCAATAAACCGCTCTTATTAAGCAAGGATGAAAGAAGTGCTGAAGAAACCCATTAAACAATTTTTTCCATTTAAATTCACTTCTGAGCAAGGGCGAAAGCAGAGCCTGAGAGGATCAGCCACTTAATAGCAAAGAGCTACTAAGATGTAGTACCAGCCACCTCAATCTAAACGGAAAACATCCCAAACGAACCACCATAATAAAGTGCAGTGGGTGGTATCTGCCCTGGGCAATCGCAAAATCGACCACCGCTTCTTATTTCTCATTGCCTTCGTTATCTTTTTGCTCAGTTCTGCTCATTCGAGTTCTTCACAAGCATCGTTCACCAAATCATTCCGCACTCTCTGCAAGAGATAATGAAAGACATGACGACTCATGGGGTCTGTGGTGCGTTATCCGCAATCGTTGCGACTGTTGTAGCGCAACCACTAGATGTCCTAAGGACGAGATTCGCTGCCCAAACTGAGCCGAAAGTAAGTATAGTGTCATTTTTTTGTCATAGCGAGCGTTTGCCACCATAATCATAATTTTATTTATGCCAAGCTAGTGCCACTGATGAACCGCACCTCAGCAAATTATCTGGTAGACTCATAGTTAGGTCTGCCCATAATATTCGATTCGGAATATGCGAATTATAGATTATTTGATTTCAAATTTTTTGTCACAAATAAGTGTGGATTTTCACGTAAATTATAAGCTGATATAAGAATGCCTTTGTTTGTTTATTATATGACTTTGATTCAAATATTCCTTTCGATTCGGCAAAATTATTCGATTCTGAAACCTAAAGATGTTCGGTTTTGCCCGCCCCTACTCATGGTTTTAATAGGTGGTAGGTTTTATCATTGACCAGGGTAGATACCACTCAGTGTACTTTACCATGGTGGTTCGAAAATCATTATTAGAACCATCTCAATCTTGAATGGGTATGCTTTAATATTTACGAATCGAATATTGAATCAGAAATCGTATAATAAACAAACTAAGACATCCTTTTATCTTATTATGCACATGAAAATTCCCCTTAATTATGAAAAAACTTTGAATCTATATTTTTGTTGATTTTAAATTGTTGCAGAAATCTGAGCAATAATTTCTGATTCGAATATTCCAGATCGGATCGAATATTTTGGACAGTCTTAATGATCTTACTCATTTTATTTCAGATGTTCACCTCAGCTACACGGGCAGCGTTCTACATGGTTCGTAGTGAAGGATATTTCTCGTTATATCGTCAAATCGTTCCTTTCTCAGCTATGCAGTTTGGAAGCTGTTCATTTTTTGAAGCTATTTGGGTGAAAAATGGTCTGAAACCGGGTAAGTAATGGTCAAAACTACCTGGGAAGTTCAATCGGTAGGACGTTGAGAATACATTTGGAGCTATGCATCTCTGATCGTCTTGACGTAGGTTCGAGTAATGCCAGGGATGATTGCATATATGTTTTTTTTATTGAAATTCATTCTGAGCAAGGCCGGAAGCATCTCCCAAAGCGGACCAACCATCGTGCACTCAAAAGCAAAGAGGTACTAAAATATGTAGTATCAGCAACTGCACTTTAATCTGAAAACATGACAAACGGAACTGAACTGTTGTTGTACCTGCCCTGGGCAATGGTGAGATGCCTGCTGGACAGCTCACCAACATACATTGGTAAATGCACTGCTTATGGCTTCCTCCAACCAGGTTCATGCACAGGAAATATGATAAGCCAATCTTTTGAAAGAAGTCAATTCATTCATATAATTCAGCACGTCATTGATAACTTTCAAAGGAATCATCTTTTTTATAGTTAACAAGCTATCTTCCTCGGATATGATTCAAAAGAAATACTTCTCAACAGGATGGCAAAATCTTCGTTTTTCTCACGTGTCTGAAATGTACTTGTCACTGTGTCATTTTTTCGAATGGACATGAAATCTTTAGAACCATCAACACTGCTATTTCAAAGCAATATTGATTCTTTTGAGTCTTTTTCTACAGTTTGGTTTCCACCAGACGCTCAAAATGAACTTTGCACTGCTCTTTGGTTTAGTTCTGTATGAGATGTTTCCTGCTTAGAGTGCAATTACTGCTGCTTCATTATCCTGTAACAGCTCTTTATCATTTGAGTGGTCGTTAGCTGCCTCCGTTTAGGCGCTGCTTTCAACCTTGCTTGAACCAAAAACTAAAAAAAACTTTGCATGGAGTGGGCTCACTTCTTATTTTTTATTTTCAGGTAATTTCAGTGAATTCGTATGTGGAGGATGTGCCGGTCTACTTGCCAAAACATTCGTTTACCCACTCGATGTTGTAAAGAAGAGACTGCAGGTTTGGAGTAATTTTTGTTGGCAACATAGGGGTGCGAATGATTCGAAAATACGAGAACCTTACCCTCGTCTATACTTGCACGATACAAGTCTTGCAAAAATACAATTTTTTAATATAAATGAGAGCTGACTGGCATAATGTCAGCTGCATTGCTACTCAGACACCCGAAGGAAATGGGTTTCATCAAAAGGGAGTTTAGCAGATAAGCAGCATTTCATCATATATCTCCTGCTAGAAGAATTTCTTTTTAAGCGTATGGTAGCAACCAAACTATACAAAAAACCTTCAAAATCATCGATGCTGCTGTGAAATAGTAATAGTTTTCCAAATTATCGTATCGTATCAGCTGTGGTACCAGTAATTTGAGACATACTGCCTAAAGTGGTTACAAGTTGATGCGTAACTACAAAAGTAGTTAATCAACTACAAAAATGGGTATTTAGACGACTTACACCTGCTGATATGCCTCTATTGAACTTTTGCAATGTCAAGAAACAACAACCCTCCCGCATTTAGAGATATGCACCTAGGTTGCGCTTCGTCTGGGTCTCTAAAGCAACACAATAGTATATTTTTTGATAGCAGAACTGGCTTAGCATTTTGGCAGCTTTTTGCTGGTACAAAACATACCTCCAGCCCTAATTCGGATCTTCGGAAAGGTTATATTTGAATCGAATAATAATATTTGATAGCAGTATTGATGATTTTGAGTGCAATTGTTGATTTTCAGTGCAATCGGTCGTAGGTACAGGCTTTAGAATAGCCCTAAGGTATTTCCTGCGTCTTGTAAAAGGTGACTGAAAGGAAGCAAAGAATAGGTAGATGGTTCTACCACCCCCAGGGCAGATACCACTCACTGCACCACTGCATCACTGAATTTTCTTCCGGTGGATCCTATTGTCTTCGGGTGTCTGAGTAGCAGAGTATTTGCTAGCCTGGCTTACCAGGATACAGAACTGATATATTCAACCTGCGATGCCAATAAAGATTTTGGTTTCATTAGAACTGAATTCAGCAAATGAGCGATATTCCACGACATATCTCATACTAGAAAATTAGAATCAAAATCATCAACACTGCTATGAAATTGATGGTTTTTAAGATTTTTGTTCGCCTTGAAAAGAATATGAAATGAACATTTCAGACACCTGAAGAAGATCTGCACCCTATCAACCTGGATTTGCTTAACAAAATGAAACTTCTGTATATTTGCTAATATATTTTCATTTTTTTTTTTTGCAGATACAAGGTTTTGCAGCACCCACCGTTAGTGAAATCCGTCAATATCGAAGTTTTTTCCACTGTTTTAGTGCAATATGGCGTTACGAGGGATTCCTCGCATTTTTTAAGGGATTTAAAGCTGCTGCTTTGAAGTCCTCGTTGACATCTGGACTCGTTTTTGCAACTTATCGATTTTTTCGGGAACACATGGAGCCAGACAAGGGCGATAGAGGGTGATTTAACATGAAAACTGCATCGCGAAGATTCTTCGAAATATTTATTGGTGCTGATGGTTCTATTGGGATCGCACCACAGAATTGCACATGAGTTGTATCGCCCCTCACAGGATTTACTAATAATGATTGTATTTTTACCTGCACGAACACACACACACAGGACTGCCCTTGTGCGAGACCTACCCACACATAGGTTTACCTGTGGATGGGCAATTCAGAAAACCGTATCTGTATGGATTCAGATCTTCTAATGAAAATATAGCAAACTGTTTTGAGTATGAAACATTGTGTTGCTCAACCATTGCATTAATATTTTGTATACATTACAAATTAAACTTGTTTTATTCAACTACTTCTTGAGCTCCAAATATCTAGCGTTTGGGTTAGAATCCTGTTGGGGATGATTTTTTTTATTTATGGAATATCGCTGTAGGTGTGATCGATAGGAGCCAATTAATTGCGAAGAGCTATTTGGGTTCACTGAACCGGCAAAGTGTTGGGAATACGCTCCGAGCTACACATCTGTGAAATCGCCATATAGTTAAACCGTATTGTCGGCTTTCCTCTCCAGCAGGATAAAAATGATATCCTATCCTATTCTACCCAATTCGGAACTAGTGTCTGCACGAGAGGTTATGGTTTGCTATATAATCCAGCTGTGCTGTATTCTCTGCTTTACTTTCCCGCATGATAAAACCTGAATCGTATCCTAATTATCAGCTGGATTACCAGTAAGAGTTTGACACACGAATTGACGTAGCCTACCTGGTTGTGTAGGCTGTTATTCTATCAAACAGGATAGAATGGGATTTCATTTTTAACCTGCTGCAGAAAAAACTGACAATACGGTTTAACTATATGGCGATTACGCGAAAATACAGCTGAACTATTTGGCGAACGACGATCTCTCGTGCAGATACCAGTTCCGAATCAGGGTGAAGGTTTTTAGATTATTGCATTTCTCATTTTTTCCTGTGCATGGACCTGGTTGGTGGAGAAAGCCGAAAGCAGCGCTTACGTAAATCACCGTGTACCAGCAAGGTTTCTAGCTCAGACATAGATTACCGTAATACTTTTATTTTTCTGTGCATGGACAGGGTTGGTTGAGGAAGTGATCCTAGAGTGACAAATTGCGTTGACATGTTTTATCTGTATCTGGAAGCATAAAAACGTTGAATGGAATTCTTTCCCGTCACGGGAGTGATCGTTGACGACCGAAGATTAGCGGCTACAGAAGATGTTCTGATTGATATCTGTCCACGGAAATAGGGGCATCACCTCTTGCAGTTGAAAACAACTATATGAATTGCAATCAAGATTCCGAGAATATTCCTGTCCACTGGCGGCCTGAAGTCCATTTATACAAATACAGCAGAGATGCATATATGTCGATTATATTCACTATAGATGTTTACAAAAAACTTCTAGAAACTAATGGATTCACAATACTTAGAAAATAGTATTAGATCATATAATGAATCGGAGAAAACAAATATCACCGTTTGGTGGATACTGTCCACTACACTCAACTATAGATGTACTTGCAATTAGGGGTGAGCAAATCGAATTGCTTCCAAGCACAAAACGACAAAACACATTGTGTTGTGTCATAACGGCATGGAATGTAGATTGAAAATACATTGCCTTTAAGTCTGTTTATGCCGATATTAGTGATTTGTATCTACAAAATTCTTGATTTTTAGGATGAAAATAATTTGATCCGAATTCCCAATGATTCGGTTTTGCTCAGCCCTGCCTGCAATGTCAGAGGTCGTTAGTCAGGTTTCTTTGAGCCTTGGTTAGGGAGAATCTTTAATTTGAAAATATGTACAATCATAATTCATTCTGTTGAAAGCATATTAATTCTTTTTTTAAACCACTTTTTGAGTGGATCACCCTGTCCAAGGCCCTTTAACAACGGCCACTTATAGACGGACAGGGTTACAATTACTGGAAAGATATCATCTTTTCCTGTTCGCTTAGCCTACCCAAGTTATTGCACCCTGGGTTGAGTGGTGGGCATGGATAAGCGAGCCGGACTCGTCGGGGCTCGAACCCGAGATTTTCAGCCTGCGATGCCAACATGTTCAACCACTAGACCATCGCGCCTCACAAAATATATACAAAAATCTAACGGAATATAAAATCCTACATCACCACATAAATCGAAATTAGTGGTTGTAGAACGAGATAATCCACAATGACGATCGCTGAGTGGTCGGTGTTTATCCTACCGACCAGGGCAGATACCATCCACTTCAACGTAACGGCACATTGGTCTGAATAGAATGCTTCAAGCCCACAGTGCAGTAGCTGGTTTTCTACTTCACCGTAGTTTACGTAACTCTTTGCCATAATAGTGGTTGCTAGTAAGCTTTGTTTCAGTGCTGCTTCCAACATTGCAGAGAGTTTGATATATTGCATCAGTATAGGAAGGCAAACCGAATATGTTTTTCAACTTCTTAATCTACACGACTTCAAATCGAATGTTTTACAAAGAACAGAACGGATTTCGAATTAATATTTTGCCGATATCAAATTACGACAAATTTCAATCGGATAATTTTGAATCTCTGCAAACTTAACTCGCACACAGAAGAATACACACATCAAACAACTGTTCATATAAATTATCTCCTGAAGTTATTCAGGAAACTTCTAGAAAATGAAGAATTTTGGTCAAATCAATGAAATATACAAAACAGCGGGTTGCATACGATAATTAAAGAATGTCTCGAAAGTCACATTACATTGAAAGATTCAAGGCAATGGAAGCCCGAGAATTAATATCTTTCCCATTCATTGTTTCAGTAACTTCCCAGATGTTTTTATCCAGATCCAGTTCTTCTATTGTGTCATTTGACAGCGAGCTGGGATAGATAAAACAATAAGGTTTTAAAATCGATTGGAATTCTAATATTCATATTCCCACTCGTGGTGATGGATTGAGGTAAAAACCTGTGCTAAACTGACATTTATTATTATTGTTGAAGCTGACCCTGCCATGGATAAAGCATCAAACTTTGAGCAGACAACAAGCAATAACTGCGCTGAAGGAGCTGAAAATCTACCGGATCCCATTTTATTGGAACTTACTATCGTATTACCACAATCAAAAATTTGATATCGCCAATCGTTTGTCATGTGGTTGCCTAAATCACAAATAGTGTTTCCACAAAATTCGTCCCCCTCCCATAACCTAGCAACCTGGGAATCATTGAATTCGTACTGACATCAGCGTTCAGCAAAACCATTTTAACAGCACTCTTTTGAACTTATCGTCAACATCGATACACTGAATTCGTGTTTTGGAATATTTTGCTTCCTGAAAATCCTAGAATTTGATATAACAGCAATTATTTACTTGTGTAGCTTTAATTAATATCTGTTTTGATATTTAGTTGTGACATATTTCGATAGGTGTGTTACTTGCCAACATTTTTGAGATTGAAAACATATTTTACTGGAAAAGACATCATAATGCCATATATATGCATAATATCATTATGTGATAAAAATGTTAGTTAACGAGGGTATTTTCCTCGATTAAAAAGCATAAATCACTTACTCTCATAGAATTTTTGGAATAAGAACAAGATAAAAATTAATGGCCATAAATTTAATCAAAGCCTATATCAATGTATTTAGGATTTTTTCCTGGCCAAATGAAATTCAAATACAGGTTCGAGCGGAGTTCATTTTCTCTTGACACGCATATGTTAAACAACCAAATGCAAGCACATATAACGATTTCTCACTGGCAGCAGTTGAATGGGTATACAAACCTTTTGAGAGGAAATATATCCTATCCAGTTCTTTTTTAATAAACAATTTAAAATTTTTGAGGGGTCGAATGACTTTTTAATTTTTTTGAAATTGTGTGATTATCCATGTGTGATTTTTATGATTTTCATGTTTTTCAAACGTTCATCGCAGAAGTTTGAGGCCTTTCGCGCCAGGTACGGTGGCGAAAGCGATGGGTCCATCCATTTTTGAATAGAAGTACCTTACAAATAGTAAGATAATAATACATTGATGGAATAGCTACTGACCTCACTGTGGGCTTGAAGCAGCGGACATGGACACAGGGTCAGGTCCATGCTGACGTTGGCAAGTAACACCCATATTGAAAGATGCCGCAACTAAATCTCAAACAGATAATAATTGAAGCTACATAAGTAAATAATTGTTGTTATAGCAAAATTGGCCAAAACACGAATTCCGTAAATCCATAACAATGAATTTCCACGGTGCACGGTGCAATGCCCATGTACTCGATATATTCTTACTCGATGCTGGTTTTAAGATTTACGATTTTATTAAGGGTGTTAATTCCAATCAGTAAAGTATGACTCGGATTACTTCAAAACCGTGACACAATTCAACATCGACTCACCCTCCGACAACGAATATCTTTCCTTCAACAACACAGGCTTTGAAACAGTGTCTAACAATATTTAATCTGGCAACGGGAGACCATGTTTCAGCGACTGTATCAAAACATTCCACAATATTCAGGTAATCAATGCCATCATATCCACCTGTAAAATGAAGATAAATGTATTTAACTATTTAATCAACTAGAAAATCATGCAATACGATAGAGATATGTTGGGTTAATACATACACTTTTTCATATAATGTTTGTTTGCCACTTTGTTATCGCTGTAATTTGTTTTTGTAGCGTTTATTGTTTTGGTGTGGGCCAACGACTGCTATGTGCATGTAATTATTAGTCAGCTGGCAAGTGCTTTTTCAAGTTTTACACCCGGATCAAGGGATCCATGATGGCGCCATTCAACGCATGGTATGTGTGTGCTTGATTGAAAATGCTTCTTGTGTGTCGTGAGAAGCAACTAAAATGGAACAAAGAAGAATTAGACAGTTTCACCACCGCCCAGGGAAGATATTGCTCATTTTAAATTTTGAGTTGCAGTTTTCTTTGGCATGTTTTCTGCTTAAGAGTGCAGTTGCTGGTGTTATATTTAGTGATAGGTCTCTGAATGACTGTTTTTTGCTAGTTCTCATGGTTGAACTTCAAATATTGAGAAACTTTCATCTCATTGATTTTGTGTCTTTTCTGTCTTGTTTGTATTTTGTTCTGTGTTGGTGTCGTGGATTTGAAATAAACTATGTTATTCTATTATACTATTTTTATAAAACATAAACTCTCACCAATAACATAAATCTTCCCATTAAGTTCAACTGCAGCTGCATTACTTCTTGCAGTTGGCATTAAAGGAAGTGTCGTCCATGTTGAATCTGATGGATTGAATTTTATCGCATCAGATATGCGTCTCCCATTGTACCCTCCAATACAGTAGATGAAATCTAGAAAAATAATAAGAAATAGTTCAATCAATGTGATTATGTAGGTACAAGCTCCGGGATTACTCTATTATATTTTCCAATGTGTCAGAAATGCATTTACGCAGTTTCTGAATCTTTTTTGGTGCTTCTGACCTTGCTTAGAGTAAATTTCTAATAACAAAAACCTAGGTGGAAATGAATAAAATGATGTTCACAAACTATGATAATTGTTCATATCAGCGGTTCTAAAACGTGGTAACATTATTGAAAAAATGACAAAACGTTTGATATTGATTTGAGCTCCTGAGGAAAATAAGACAGTGGAGCCTGAATAGTAGTTTCATTCATCCCATTTTCACTCATCAGCAAAAATGTCAATTCAAAATAAAAAAAAATTTGTTGATCTTTTATCAAGCATGGGCCACTGATTGAACACGCCGTCCAAAGTAGGATTTACGATTGGGAATCGTGGACAATCTTCTCTATTTTGATGCATTGTTGCCAAACCTTTTCATCAAAAAAAACTGGCGCGGAAAAACAAGAAGACCGACCTTAATAATATTATTTAATGTTTCTCATCTCTGGACTCTCAGACCTTTAAATTGAGACTATCCACAGTGTATGCGAATAGAAATAGTTTAGTTGAATAGAAATTTGGTACAAAAAAGTAACATTTTATGTTTAAGACGATTTTTTGTAATTTTGAGAGGAATACTGAATTAGTTAGGTTGGTTAAAATTCAATATTCTGCATTTTTCAAATTTTTATTTTACACAAGATTTAGACAAAAGATGGAATGTGCCAAAAATGCGCATTTCATGTATTTATCAAGCATGGTTTCTAAGTGCGTTTATTACTCCATACTGCCACCATGCGGTGTTTTGTTGATATTGTTTTGCGGTATTTCTCATAGTGGTGCAATCGCCAGTTCTTTGTTGATGCAACTTTCTTGATAGCAAAAACCTACTAAAAGATGTAGTACCAACAACTGCACTCCAAACAGAAAACGTCCTAAGTAGAACTGAACCGCCGTGGTAAAGTGCAGTGATTGGTATCTACCCTGGGTGATAGTAAAACCACTTTTAAGACTGATTTGACTAGTTAGGACAAATAGGTTTAGTTTTAAATTAAAGCCAAATATTGATATATATGCAATGTCCATGTAAATTTAAGTATTGTTTCGTAGAGCCTGAATACTACATATACATTCATGTACAACTTTATAGTATTCATCAAACGAAACCTCACAAACTAGTAAATTTTCTTAACCAACCTTCTGTTGCTACAACTGACGTGTACCATCCTTCCACAGGTTTATCAGTGACATGAGACCAAGTTCCATCAGATGGATCAAATTTCTCAACTGTTTTACTGGTGTTGCCAGAATCATCGAATGCATAGATTGAACCTGAAAACATACATCTATATGTTATTATCTTCAAAAGAAACCGTGGAAAAAATCTTTCGGTAGTAATTAGATTGTGAATCAATTTGTGCTAAACGAGCGAAACAACAAAAAATTTGAAAATATCACTCCGAGAGATGAGTAAACCCGAACAATTCCAATAGTAAACATGCTCAGTACCTACCATTGCCCTTGCTTAGTGTTGTTGAAGTTCAAGTCAGCTTTGGTCTGGCCTACCTTAGCTATCAAATCTGGAGTTGGGCTGAAGAAATCTTCAAACCCTGGTTGGTTGCCCAGGGCAGATATCACTCACTACACTCGGCGTTTTAGTCCTATTAGAAATGTTTTGCGCTTAGAATTTATTTTGTAGTACCTCTTTGCTATCAAGTGGGCAATAGTTGGTTTCTTTTCGGCACTGGTTCCAACCTCGAAGTGAATTTTAATGAAAAAATAAAGCATGACTTCGGGAGTTTCGTTTTGAGCAGCAAAATATTCATAATTGAGAACCCTGAGTTGCTTGCGCATTCGTCACTAATGTACAACAACAGTCAAGAGTAGCTGCACCTGACAGTTTTCGCAACATTTCTCACCTCCGAATGCAACAGCTGCCACTCTAACCTTTGTCAATATCCGATCTGGTAATGTAAGCCAAGTAGCATCTGTATCAGTATAATCCAGTTGATAATTGGTTCCATCATTCACAAGAACATATATGATGTCACCAAGTAATACAGCAGTGAATTCTTTGTCAACAAAATCATCGCTGATGACCTGGTCAAGAAAATAAGACGGGTAAAAAAAAACAAAATAGTAATTAGATGAGTGAACTATAAATAAAACTGGAATATTTATTCTTTGATAACATTAGGTTTAAGCAAGACTGGAAGTATTACCTCAAACAATACACAAGACAATGCAAAACAAGACTAATAAGAAAGAAATTCGAGATTAAATCTGGAGTTTGTTATTACAAAACCCATTTATCGCTTGTTTGTCCCCTTTTAGTCGCTTTTTGTACGGCACCCAAGATGTAGGACGATCGAAGTCATTGAAGATTTTTATGGTGAAGTCACACTTTCCTATATTTCTACTAATATTCTAACCTGTAGTCTGGTCCATGTTTTATCTTCTGGACTGAATGCTTGAATCGATTTTGTTGTCTTGTCAAAAACTGCAATTGCTGAACAATAAAACAAAACTGATATTGACAACAAATTCCAATCCCAGAACTGTTCTATTTGCTAACACTCACCGTTATTGATGGCAACATCTGGAAATAGAAGGTTGAAGAGCTTGATTATCTTTCAGAAGTGAAAAAAGTAAAGTTGAGACTGACTGCAGCATATATTTTACTCATTTTAAAAGGATAACGGTGCATGTTCAATTGAATCACTATAAGCAAGACCACACAGGACTCAATTTTAGAAGTAAAAACATGGATGAAGAAACTATAGACAAACAGACAGTAATGATGGGAACAGTCGATATACTTTCTCACTGCAAATAAAGATGGCTGAATCACAAAATTTAATACTGAGAAGCAATTTTAGTTAAAAGAATGGCGGGTCTGGTAACCTTTTTTCACAATCCGCCATGTGACTGGATAGTGGCGGAGGAAGGCGCCAAATCTCCATGGTGATACAAAAAATACACCCTTTTGGGGTTTAAAAGCGACAAGATTATGCACAACACGTGATTGTTGCGCGTCGAACGCGCGAAATTTGGCTGCTAGTGTGACTGGAAGTTTCTTACTTATACCAGCCTCCACTCATAGAAGAACGCGATTCAGGATTAGTTTTGTTTGAAAGATATGCTCTTTATGCATCCAGACTCTTACATCTTTGGTGGTTGAAAGATGAATTTGTGAGGCGACTCCGAACTCTAACCGGAGATATCATGATGTTAAACACTTGCGTGGACCGTTCAAATGTCTGACTTTCCTGACAAAAAATTGGTTTAAGTCAACTGTGCCACACTTTATAGTGTTTATGCTCGAATAATAAAACAAATGATGAATAAAATCATTACCTTCTAAATTCACATCTGTGATTTCAATTTTGGTTCTATCAACCATTGATGAAATAATTGCTCGGAGACAAATTGTTGAGTTCAAAACGAGAGACTAAATGAAAAAATATATGAACAGAACAAAAATAAGTGTATGTGGGTTCCTTAGTGAATATATATGACAAAGTTTCAATATAGAAAAATCATGCAAAATGTTTTTACCTCTTTTTCAGCCATATACATTCGATATCCCATAGGCATTTGAGCAAGATTCAACTTCCCAAATAACTCTCCAAATACTGAACTTCTAGTTTCTGTATCGAAACTGGTCCAAATAATCAGAGCTTTACACTTAACAGCTTCAGGTGCCTGTGGGATAAAATATAACGATAGCGTTATCAAGTTGACCATTGAACAGTTCGACTGAAATACAACTCGAATCGAAAATTCAAATCAAAAGAAGATACCACTCACTGCACTTTATCATAGCTCTTTGCTATTAAGTGACCAGTCAGTTGGTTCCTTTTAAGCTCTGCTTCCGGCCTTGCTCAGAGTGAATTTCAATAGCAAAAAAGCAATATGATAAATAAACAAAGACATCTATATAAAATCTCAAACAGAAAATAATTTCATTTCATCAAATATAGACATTTTTGTTCTATTTATTTTGAATCATTGGGAAATCAAATCCATGATTTCACGAATCGAATATTTTTGAAAGTCTCGTCTAGATATCTATCTATATCAACAACCTAATATTCCAGACTAATGGCTATCACAACTTCAACAATACCTCACAATCAATCCTGATAAGTTTGTACTTTATTATTATTCATTTTTTTTTATTTGTACCAAGATCAATCTACTTATTAAAAACTAACCCAACGAATGGGAAATTATTTAATACCTTGACTTTTGATTCCATCAGGAACGAAACATAATCTTTTTTCAAATGCTTAAACCCATCTTGCATAATGATCGATCTAAATTTCTCTAAAGCAAATGTGTTGCAACTTTCAACTAATCCTGCACAGTTGAATGTGTTTGCAATCATCTTCGTTCTATAAAACGATCCTGGACTCAGCTCTTTATCGAGAAATATTTCGATCTTGCTGCACATTTCTGATAAATGGAGATCGTTTGAATAAATCATAACTGAACGGTAATTAGGAATGTTCCTAATCTGCTGGCCGGGACTTAAATACAAGATCTTCAACCTGCCATGCCAACATGATAACTATTAGGCCATCACACCCACTATGATAAAATGCCAATTTTTACACCCCGATTCGTTGCAACTGGGCAAGTATCCTATAACAAAGTGTATAAATGCAGTAATCCCTAACCGGAGTCATAGTTGAAAATTAATGTTTAATAATGGAGATGAAATCTTTCCAACTTTAAACTAAGTTCTTCCAAAATGCTAAAATTAACTACTCACTCTTCAGTTGCATAATACGAGCAACATTCATCAGTTGTTCACAATTCTCATGATCAGTAACAGAAACTTGTCCAGTGTAAATGAAGTTGATACAATCCTTAACAGAGGCCATTGGGACATTCTTCACTGTGACAATACCAGAACGACTTTCAACATTCTGAAACGAAAGAAACTTACAATAAAACTGGCGAGAATTCAAGCAAAATATCAGCATCAAAGCAAATCGTGCCACATAGAAGCAGCATTAATATTTGTTGACCACTATCAATGTCGGAAGTAGCAGACCTAAAAGGAACTAACTGATGGTCACTCATGCTACAAAAAGCTACATAAAATGTAGAATCAGCAACTGCACTGTAAACAAAAACAGTCTATGCAGAACCGAACTGTTATAGTAGAGTGTAATGAGTTGCCTTCTTTAACGTTGAATGAATACTTTGGGGCAAATCGAAAAAATCCCCATCTACGGGTCATGAAATTAAGTTATATGATTTGAATGCTGAACCGAGTAAGATTTGAATACTTAACCGAGTAAACAATAATGTAAGATGTATCATTCTGGTCAATATCATAGATGAATGTGGTATTGAAATGCGAAAAGCACTTATTAACTTATTCACATAGCATTTGAAAATTGTTAGGATTCTGCAATGTAGGAATGCAAAAGTAAAAGCTACGAAGGAACCCAAATATGGATTCGTTTCGAATCCGAGATAACGTGAATTTTTTTATGATTTGGTGCTAAGCAGATATTCGCCCACCATTGTTCTTATATGTTTGGTTCAACAAGTATATCTAGATGTACTGACAACTAAGGACAAAACGCTCCTATTTGTATGAATTTTATTACATAAACTCACCTCGTGAGACAGCATAGCTTGGAAATAATCTGATCCTGCGGATAGAACATTCCTGTGTGCTGGAATCTCTTTATTACCAACTTTTACTATGAAATCACAATGCTCCTTGGTCACTCTCATTCTGAAAATAATTATATATCGTAAGTTCTGCATATTTGTATTGCAATTGATTGTAATTCAATCAGTTCACGTATTATACTAATTAGCTTAATTAAAAATCCAGAAACAAACCACTACACTTGTTTATGTTGCAATTCAATATCTATTGTCTGGTCTAAAACATTATCAAAGTTTTATTTTGTCGAACATGGGACACGGACCAACAGCGTTCCTAGGTCCGATCCATCAGCGACTCAAACTAAAACCACCAAAGCGAGAAATTGTGGAACCTGCATCGAACATTGAAAGAAGCTAGGTTACATTCGTTCATGTAGCTAGGGTGCATGGAGTGGACATAAACCTTGTTATGTATTACTATCGCCCAGGGTAGAAATTGCTCGTTGCACCTTATTATTGTGGTTCAGCCCTCTTTGAAACGCTTTCTTTTTAGACTACATTTTGAAGCTATTTGCCATATAAGTAGATGTTAGTTCCATCGCCGTTTCTCTTTGGTAAAACTTACCCGTTGAGTTTCCTTAATATTTCAACAGCATGATCCCTCTCGTCCGTGTCAGCAGTTGGATTCATTTCCGATTTCAACCAATTAATATAAAACGATTTAAAAATATTTAGGCACCTTAGGTTTGCACTTCTACAAAAGAAATATTATACATTATATATCGATACAACTACACAGATCTATACAATGTTTTCTCGAATGAGCGATTCCGATTTTTAAACAAAATTTGAATCGTTTGTTTGATCATGAGCTACTATTTTTATATAAGTATTAGAGATTCCCATAAATTATTGAAAACTTGGTCATATTCTTTGAAATATTTGTCAAAGTTGTTTTTTTTTAACACATTTTCATTTGTCGAAAATCTCACTATTAGGATTTACTGCACTTTGCCACACAAGATCCGAGAAATGCAAAACTCACCAAAATGTTTTATTGACTTTTATAACTGAACCATTTTCACTTTTCCTTCAATAACGAACCTGTACTGAAATAATTTAGCCCCTGAATGTCCACCAGCTTCTAGCACCCTCGCAATACTGCAAATTCTCTATTAAATTCAAAATACTATATTGTAGAACCGTCGATGAAGCTTTATCTGCTTTACTTAACCCTTAGCGAAGTTATCGGCCTTTGTTATATCTGAAATAACATATTGATTCTTCTACGATTTGTTTTGGGCACTCATGCTTGCAACTCAGTTCGCTCCTGCGCACCATTGGCATTTTAACAATGGCGCTTGTGTACTTCGCAAAGTCCAGCTGCTCGTGTTCTTGAGCCATGGTCTGACTCACGATCCTCAAATCTAATCTAATCTGCATTTGGTAAGCACGTAAACGTTGAATGAAATTTTTTGGGGTTTGCTCAAAATAAGGGCTTCATTTCAACCAATTTATATAAAAGCGGTTTTTAAATATTTACGCACCTTAGGTTTGCACTTTTACAAAATAAACATTCTATTACATACCGATACAATCACACAGATCTTCACAAACTACCGTCTGGAAAGGGGATTCCGATTTTTAAACAAAATTTAATAGTTTGTTTGATCATGAGCTACTATTTTTATATAAGTATTAGAGATTCCCATACATCATGGAAAACATGGTCATATTCTTAGAAATATTTATCAAATTGGGTATTTTTTTAACACATGCCAGTTTTACCTTCATTCGTCGAAAATCTCACTATCAGGAACATGTTTTATTGACTTAATACCTGAACCATTTCCACTTTTCCCTTCATACCGAACCTGTGCTGGAATAATTCAGCCCCTGAACGTCCGCAAGCTTCAAAAAACCTCATATTACTGAGAACTCCCTATTAAACTGAAAATGCAATATTATAGAACCGTCGATGGAGCTTTGTCTGCTTTAGTTAACCCTTAGCTAGGTTATCGGCCTTTGTTGTATCTGAAATAACGCTTCGGTAAACATTGCAGTGCAAACAGTGGGTTAATGTGTGTTACGACACGATGATTCTTGCCAATAATTAACTGATCGTATGCGAATGCGATTACCGTTAGACGATGCTAGTATTTGTCAAGCGTAAACCGCATATGAGACGCCTCTCTGCGGCGCGGCCCATCCACGAATATACGCAATGGAAAATTGGGGTCATTGAAAATATCACAACTCCTACAAGTCTAATAAAGTCAACATTTCAAAACCATGGCGTGGAAGAGAAATATATTTTACATGTATTCGCCGAATTAGAACAACAGCAGAACGGTCAGATAAAAGAGCGAACATCGTGTAGCTACTATAAATCCAATAATAACAACATTTCAAAACTATTGGGAATTACATTTATAGGCACTCGCCAAATTAGAACATCAGTAGAATGTTTCAAAGGTATCAGATAAAAGCGTCGTAAAAATGTTAAAAATCAAAATTTATTTGGATATACAGGGCGAGATCATAATATATATTGACTCACATTGAAAAATTTTATCGTTATATCTGGAAACGTTATAAAGTCTAAGTGAATGAGTACATGTGAAATATATTTTTCTTCCGTTTCAGAAAACATACGTATAATTCGTGCAATCGCCTATCATCGCATTTGCCAATTCCCTCCCATTCCACTAACTTAACCTGAAACTTTCCACCACCGCTACATACTGATCACTTTGCCGCGCAAGATCCTAAAAATTCAAAAACTCATCAATATACGTTATCGGCTTTATACCTTTACCCTAATATCAAAGCTGTCCTGGTATAATTCAGCCTCCGAGTGTGAACATGCTTCAAGCACCCTCGCAATACTGCGAATTCCGTATTAAACTAAAAATGCAATATTATAGAACCGTCGATAAAGCTTTGTCTGCTTTACTTAACCCTTATCGAAGTTATCGGCCTGTATTGCATCTGAAATAACGCTTCGGTAAACATTGCAGTGCAAACAGTGGGCTAATGTGTGTTACGACACGATGATTCTTGCTAATAATTAACTGATCGTATGCGTAGGCGATTTCATTTTGACGATGCTAATATTTGTCAAGCGTGAGTCAAATATAAGACGCTCTTGGCGGCGCGGTCCATCCACGTATAAACGCAATGAAAAAGTGTCGCCAATAATTTGGAGTTCATACCAGGGCTAATACAGCCATAAAAGAAATTCCCGCAGCTTACGTTTCACTTACATCGAATGAGTTTTTATCAAAAAATACCGTTTTGTATAAAATTTCAATGATTGCTGGGAACAAAGCATGTGTGTTTCCCGAAAATTATTCAGATTCTTGTAATATATTTTTAGCTCATTGAGAATAATATAAAATTAGCCTTAATCTCTGGTAAAACTAAGCTGAAAACTTTACAATTTTAAAATCATAGTGGGCTCACAGCGTACATGCATAAATTTGACGAATTGTTTTCATTTCAGACAAATGTTAATTTATTTTAACAAAAGAAAACTGTTTTTTTTTTAGATGAGGCTTTTAGACGTTATAATTCTTGTAGATCAGCACATAGTGATGATGAAATTATTATTTAACATGATTAATTTTAACGAAATATATTAACCGCAGATTTTGAATCTGCCCATGGTTATTCCCCCGTGAGTTGAGGGCGAAATAAACTATTTCAAAATGTCACAAAATTGCACTCTATATGCGGAAAACATCCCCTAAAAGGACTGAACTGCTATAATCAAGTGCAGTGGAAGGTATCTGCCCGAGGTATATATTTTGACATCGCATTGTTTATACAAACAAATCGTTCATATAATTCATCAGTAAAACCCGATCCAAATAGTTTGGAATATTCAGATCGAAATACAATTTTGCAGATATAAAATAAAGTTAAGAATCAAGATGCATAAAAATAATGTTTATATAAATTATCTCTTAAAGTTCTCAAAAACTTGGAAGCAAACTTTAGAAAATGATGAATAAGGACGCATAAATAAAAGCTAGAAAACAGCGGATACCATAATGAAAGAATGTATTTAAATCATGTATCACACAAATTACATGCACTAGCGTATTTAAAAGGCTATAGTGCTATACCCCACCTCCTCGTCGACTGAAAAACAAAACAAAATGACTTTAAGAAAAGAACTTTAATCACAGGAAACCTCAAAAATTCTACCGCGCGTAGAACATACTACTTATTCAGCTGTGGTGCGTTTTCTGCAATCGTTGCGACTGTTCTGGCGCAACCACTAGATGTCCTAAGAACGAGATTCACTGCCCAAACTGAGCCGAAAGTAAGTATAGCGTCAATTTTTTGACATAGTGAGCGTTTGCCATCAGAATCAGAATTTTATTTATGCCAAGCTTGTGCCACTGATGAACCGCACCTCAGCAAATTATCTGGTAGACTCATAGTTAGGTCTTTTAATTTTCTTTCATATATAAGTGTGGATTTTCACGTAAATTACAAGCTGATATAAGAATGCCTTTGTTTATTATATGACTTTGATTCGAATATTCCTTTCGATTCAGCAAAATTATTCGATTCGATTCTGAAACCTAAAGATCTTCGGTTTTGGCCGCCCCTATTCGTTGTTTTAATAAGTGGTAGATGGTTTTATCATTGACCAGGGTAAATACCACTCAGTGTACTTTACCATGGTGGTTCAAAAATCATTTTTAGAACCATCTCAATCTTGAATGGTTATGCGTTAGTTAATTTTACCGAATCGAATATTGAATCAGAAGTCATATAATAAACAAACTAAGGCATCTTTTTATCTTATTATTCACATGAAAATTCCCCTTAATTATGAAAAAACTTTGAAGCTATATTTTTGTTGATTTTAAATTGTTGCAGAAATCTAAGCAATAATTTCTGATTCGAATTATTCCAGATCGGATCAAATATTTTCAACAGTCCTAATGATCTTACTCATTTTATTTCAGAGGTTCACCTCAGCTACACGGGCAGCACTTTACATGGTTCGTAGTGAAGGATATTTCTCGTTATATCGTGGTTTGATTCCGCCTCTCGTTCAAATCGTTTCTCAGCTATGCAGTTTGGAAGCCGTTCATTTTTTGAAGCTATTTGGGTGAAAAATGGTCTGAAACCGGGTAAGTAATGGTCAAAACTACCTGGGTAGTTCAATCGGGACGTAGGACGTTGAAAATACGTTTTGAGCTATGCATCTCTGATTGTCTTGACGTAGGTTCGAGTAATGCCAGGGATGATTGCATATATGTTTTTTTTATTGAAATTCATTCTGAGCAAGGCAGAAGCATCTCCCAAAGCAGACCAACCACCGTCCACTCAAAAGCAAAAAACTACTAAAATATGTAGTACCGGAAACTGCACTCTACTCTGAAAACATGACAAACGGAACTGAACGGTTGTTGTATCTGCCCTGGGCAATGGTGAGATGCCTGCTGGACGGCTCACCAGCAAACATTGGTAAACGCACTGCTTATGGCTTCCTCCAACCAGGTTCAAGCACAGGAAATATGATAAGCCAATCTTTTGAAAGAAGTCAATTCATTCATATAATTTAGCACGTCATTGATAACTTTCAAAGCAATCATCTTTTTTATAGTTAACAAGCTATCTTCCTCGGATATGAGTTAAAAGAAATACTTCTCACCAGGATGGCAAAATCTTGGTTTTTCTCGCGTGTCTGAAATGTACTTGTCAATGTGTCATTTTTTCGAATGGACAAGAAATCTTTAGAACCATCAACACTGCTATTTCAAAGCAATATTGATTCTTTTGAGTCTTTTTCTACAGTTTGCTTTCCACCAGACGCTCAAAATGAACTCACGCTTTGGTTTAGTTCTGTATGAGATGTTTCCGGCGTAGAGTGCAATTACTGCTACTTCATTATCCTGTAACAGCTCCTTATCATTTGCGTGGTCGTTAGCTGCCTCCGTTCAGACGCTGCTTTCAACTTTGCTTGAACCAAAAAATAAAAAAAAAACTTTGCTTGGAGTGGGCTCACTTCTTATTTTTTATTTTCAGGTAATTTCAGTGAATTCGTATGTGGAGGATGTGCCGGTCTGCCTGCCAAAACCTTCGTTTACCCACTCGATGTTGTAAAGAAGAGACTGCAGGTATGAAGTAATTTTTGTTGGCAACATAGGGGTGCAAATGACTTGAGAATACAAGAACCTCACCCTCGTCTATACTTGCATGATATAAGTCTTTGAATCCTTGCAAAAATAACAATTTTTTAATATAAATGAGAGCTGACTGGCATAATGTCAGCTGCACTGCTACTCAGACTCCCGAAGGAAATGGGTTTCATCAGAAGGAAATTTAGGAAATGAGCAGCATTTCATGATATATCTCTTGCTAGAAGAATTTCTTTTTAAGCGTATGGTAGCAACCAAACTATACAAAAACATTCAAAATCATCGATGCTGCTATGAAATAGTAATAGTTTTCCAAATTATCGTATCGGCTGTGATACCAGTATTTTGAGACATACCGCCTAAAGTGGTTACAAGTTGATGTGTTATTGCGTCAAGTAACCACAAAAATGGGTATTTAGGCGACTTACACCTCCTGATATGCCTCGATTGAACTTTTGCGATGTCATGAAACGACAACCTACCCGCATTTACAGTTATGCACTTGATTTTTTAACTAGGTCGCGCATCCCGTGGCTCTTTAAAACATTACAATAGCATGTTTTTTGATAGCAGAAAATGGCATTTTGGCAGCTTTATGCTGGTACAAAACATATCTCATGTCGTCCAGCTCTAATTCGAATCTTTGGAAAGGGCATATTTGAATCGAATAATAATATTTGAAAGCCGTATTGATGTTTTTGAAACGTTTTGCTCAGTTTCAGTGCAATCGGACACATCTTCTAAAAGGAGACAAATAATTTTACCCGTTTGCTAAACATTTTTCTGGTGGATCCCATTTTTTTGGGGTGTCTGAGTAGCAGGGTATTTGCTAGTCTGGCTTACCAGAATACAGAACTTATATATATTTAAACTGCGATGCCAATAAAGATTGTAGTTCCATCAGAACTGAATTCAGCAAATGAGCGATATTCCACGACATTTCTCATACTAGCAAATGTTGTTTTTTACTGTCTGTTAGCAACCTAACTGTACAAAATCGTCAACACTGCTATGAAATTGATGGTTTTTAAGATTTTTTTTCGCCTTGGGAAGAAGATGAAATGAACATTTCAGACACCTGAAGAAGATCTGCACCCTATCAACCTGGATTTGCTTAACAAAATGAAACCTTTGTATATTTACTGATGTATTTTTTTTTTGCAGATACAAGGTTTTGCAGCACCCACTGTTAGCGGAATTCGTCAATATTTAAGTTTTTTCCACTGTTTTAGTGCAATATGGCGTTACGAGGGATTCCTCGCATTTTTCAAGGGATTTCAAGCTGCTGCTTTGAAGTCTTCATTGACATCTGGACTCGTTTTTGCAACTTATCGATTTTTTCGGGAACAAATGGAGCCAGACAAGGGCGATAGAGGGTGATTTAACATGAAAACTGCATCGCGAAGATTCATCGAAATATTTATTGGTGCTGATGGTTCTATTGGGATCGCACCACAAAATTGCACATAAGTTGTATCGCCCCTCCACAGGATTTACTAATAATAATTGTATTTTTACCTGCATGAACACACACACACACACAGTACTGCCCTTGTGCGAGACCTACCCACACATAGGTTTACCTGTGGATGGGCAATTCAGAAAACCGAATCTGTATGGATTCAGATCTTCTTATGAAAATATAGCAAACTGTTTTGAGTATGAAACATTGTGTTGCTCAGCCATTGCATTAATATTTTGTATACATTACAAATTAAACTTGTTTTATTCAACTACTTCTTGAGCTCCAGAAATATAACATTTGGGTTAGATTCCTGTTGGAAATGATTTTTCATATATAGAATATCGCTGCAGGTGTGGTCGATAGAAGCGAATTAATAGCGAAGAGCTACTAGGATTAGCTGAATCGACAAAGTGCTGGGAATACGCTTTGAGCTACACATCTGTGTAATCGCCATATAGTAACCGTATTGTCGGCTTCTCCAGCAGGATAAAAATGATATCCTATCCTATTCTACTCAATTTGGAACTCGTGTCTGCACAATAGGTTGTGGTTTGCTATATAATCCAGCCGTGCTGTATTCTCTGCTTTCCTCTCCCGCATGATAAAAACCTGAATCGTATCCTAATTATCAGCTGGTTTACAAGTTAGAGTTTGAGGCAAGAATTGACGTAGCCCACCTGGTTGCATAGGTTGTTATCCTATTAATGGGATTTCATTTTTATCCTGCTGGAGAAAAAACTGACAATACGGTTCAACTATATGGCGATTACGCAAAAATACAGCTGAAATATTTGGCGAATAACGAACGATCTCTCGTGCGGATACCAGTTCCGAATCGGGGTGAAGGTTTTTGGATTATTGTATTTCTGAAATTTTTCCTGTGCATGGACCTGGTTGGTGGAGGAAGCCGAAAGCAGCACTTACGTGAATCACCGTGTACCAGCAAGGTGAGGTACCAACAGGATTCGAACCTGCATCATGACGATCTGAGATGCGTAGCACGAGGCATACTCCCAACGCAACGCTTAACTAATTGAGCTGACCGGGCACCCCTAGGGTGAAGGTTTTTAGCTTAGACATAGATTACCATATTACATTTATTTTTTCTGTGCGTGGACATGGTTGGTTGAGGAAGTGATCCTAGAGTGACAAATTGCGTTGACATGTTTTATCTGTATCTGGGGAGCATAAAAACGTTGAATGGAATTCTATCTCGTCATGAAGTGATCGGTGACAACCAAAGATTATCGGCAACAGTAGATGTACTGATTGATATCGATCTACGGAAATATGGGCATCACTTCTTGCAGCTGAAAATTACTATATGAATTGCAATCAAGATTCCGAGAATATTCCTGTCCACTGGCGGCCTAAAGTCCATTTATACAAATAAAGCAGAGATGCAGATATGTCGATTACATTTACTACAGATGTTTACAAAAAACTTCTAGAAACTAATGGATTCACAATACTTAGAAAATAGTATTAAGATCATATAATGAATCGAAGAAAACAAAATTCACTGTTCAGTGGATACTGTCCACTACACTCAACTATAGATGTACTTGCAATTAGGGGTGGGCAAATCGAATGCTTCCAAGCACAAAACGATAAAACACACTGTATTGTGTCATAACGGCATGAAATGTAGATTGAAAATACATCGCCTTTAAGTCTATTTATGCTGATATTAGTGAATTGTATCTTTAAAATTCTTGATTTTTATGATGGAAACAATTTTTGATCCGAATTCCCAAGGATTCGGTTTTGTTCAGCCCTGCTTGCAATGTCAGAGGTTGTTAGTCAGGTTTCTTTTAGCGATGCTTTCAGCTCTCTAATCAAAAAAATATGAACAATTGTAGTTCATTCTGTTGAAAGCATATTAATATAAAAATCGAATCGAATATAAAATCCTATATCGCCACCTAAATCGAAATCAGTGGTTGTAAAATGAGATAATCCACAACGATGATCGCTGAGTGGTCGGTGTTTATCTCACCGACCAGGGCAGATACCATTCACTTCAACATAGCGGCACATTGGTCTGGATAAAATGTTTCCAACCCACAGTGCAGTGGCTGGTTTTCTACTTTACCGTAGTTTACGTAACTCTTTGTCATAATAGTGGTTGCTAGTAAGCTTTGTTCCAGTGCTGCTTCCAACTTTGCGTAGAGTTTGATATATTGCATCAGTATAGGAAGGCAAACCGAATATGTTTTTTTTAACTTTTTATTTATCTCGTAAGTTATTCAAAAACCTGTAGCAAATTTTAGAAAATGAAGAATTATGGTCAAATCAATAAAATATACAGCGGGTTGCATACAATATTTATAAAATGTCTCGAAACCAGAAGTCACATTACATGGGCAGATTCGAGGCAATGGAAGCCCAGGATTGAATATCTTTGCCATTCATTGTTTCAGTAACTTTCCAGACGTTTTTATCTGGATCTAGTTCTTCTATTGTATCTTCTTTTATTGTATTGGACACGTAGCTGGAATAAATAAAAAAGCTTCTGAAATAGAATGAACTTCTGATATTCATATTCCTACTGTTGATGGGTAGAAGGTAAAAACCTGTGAGAAATAGATATTTATTGAAATTGTTGAAGCTGACCTTGCCATGAATAAAGCATCACACAACAAGCAATAAGTGCGCTGATGGAGCTGAAAATCTACCAGTTCCCATTTTATTGAAAATTCCTATCATATTACCACAATTGAAAATTTTATATTGCCAATCATGTGCCATGTAGTTGCCTAAATCACAAATATGGTTTCCACAAAATTATTTAGATCAGGATTGCTCGGTAGAATGGTATGCATGGAGTCCTGCGAATGAACGCCCAACACAGGCAGATAATATAGTCTATGGACTAGAGGGGGTCACCGTCTACGCCCACTCCCATAATCCATCGGCCCGGGTATCATTGAATTTGTATTGACATCAGCGTTCAGCAAAACACTCTTTAGCACTTATTGTCAACATCGATTTACTGAAGCCAATTTAGCTACCTGGAAATTTCGAATTTTGATATAACAGCAATTATTTACTCGTGTAGCTTTAATTAATATCTGTTTTGATATTTAGTTGTGGCATATTTCGATAGGTGTGTTACTTGCCAACATTTTTGAGATTGAAAACATATTTTACTGGAAAAGACGTCATAATGCCATATATAAGCATAATATCATTATGTGATAAAAATGTTAGTTAACGAGGTTATTTTCCTCGATTAAAAAGCATAAATCCCTTTCGTCTATCGAATTTTTGGAATAAGGACAAGATAAAAATTAATGGCCATAAATTTAATCAAAACCTATATCAATGTATTTAGGATTTTTTTCTGGCCAAATTATATTCAAATACAGGTTCGAGCGGAGCTCATTTTCTCTTGACACACATATGTTAAACAACCAAATGCAAGCACGTATAACGATTTCTCACTGGCAGCAGTTGAATGGGTATACAAACCTTTTGAGAGGAAATATATCATATCCAGTGCTTTTTTAATAAACAATTTAAAATTTTTGAGGGGTCGAATTACTTTTAATTTTTTTGAAATTGTGTGATCAACCATGTGTGATTTTTATGATTTTCATGTTTTTCAAACGTTCATCGCAGAAGTTTGAGGCCCTTCGCGCCAGGTACGGTGGCGAAAGCGATGGGTCCATCCATTTTTGAATAGAAGTGCCTTACAAATAGTAAGATAATAATACATTGATGGAATAGCTACTGACCTTACTGCTAGCAGCGCACATGGACACAGGGTCAGGTCCATGCTGATGTTGGCAAGTAACACCCATATTGAAATATGCCACAACTAAATCTCAAACAGATAATAATTGAAGCTACATAAGTAAATAATTGTTGTTTTAGCAAAATTGGCTAAAAAACGAATTCCGTAAATCCATAACAATGAATTTCCACGGTGCACGGTGCAAAGCCCATGTACTCGATATATTCTTACTCGATTCTGGTTTTAAGATTTACGATTTTTTTAAGGGTTTTAATTTCAATCAGTAAAGTATGACTCGGATTACTTCAAAACCGTGACACAATTCAACATCGACTCACCCTCCGACAACGAATATCTTTCCTTCAACAACACAGGCTTTGAAACTGCGTCTAACATTATTTAATCTGGCAACTGCAGTCCATGTTTCAGCAACTGTATCAAAACATTCCACAATATCCAAGTAGTTGCTAATATATCCACCTGTAAAATGAAGATAAATGTATTTAACTATTTAATCAACTAGAAAATCATGCAATACGATAGAGATATGATGGGTTAATACATACACTTTTTATATAGTATTTGTTTGCCACTTTGTTATCGCCGCAATTTGTCTTTGTAATGTTTATTGTTTTGGTTTGGACAAACGACTGCTATGTGCATGTAATTATTAGTCGGCTGGCAAGTGGTTTTTCAAGTTTTACACCCGGATCAAGGATCCATGATGGCGCCATTCAACGCATGGTATGTGTGTGCTTGATTGACCCTAACATGTTTTTTGTGTGTCGTGAGAAGCAACTAAAATGGAACAAAGAAGAAGTAGACAGTTTCACCACCGCCCAGGGCAGATATCGCTCAGTTTAAATTTGAGTTGAAGTTTTCTTTGGCATGTTTTCTGCTTAAGAGTGCAGTTGCTGGTGTTATATTTAGTGATAGGTCTCTGAATGACTGTTTTTTGCTAGTTCTCATGGTGAACTTCAAATATTGAGAAACTTTCATCTCATTGATTTTGTGTCTTTGTGTCTTGTTTTTATTTTGTTCTGTGTTGGTGTCGTGGATTTGAAATATTCTATGTTATTCTATTGTACTATAATTATAAAACATGAACTCTCACCAATAACATAAATCTTCCCATCAAGTTCGACTGCTGCTGCACCATTTCTTGCAGTCGGCATTGAAGGAAGTGTCGTCCATGTTGAATCTGATGGATTGTATTTCATCGCATCAGATATGCGTCTCCCATTGTACCCTCCAATACAGTAGATGAAATCTAGAAAACAAAGAGAAGAAACAGTTCATGTAGGTACAAGCTTCGGGATTACTCTATTATATTTTCCAATGTGTCAGAAATGCATGTACGCGGTTTCAGCATCTTTTTTGGTGCGCTCCTGACGTTGCTCAGAGTAAATGGCTAATAACAAAAAACTAGATGAAAATAAATAAAATGATGTTCACAAACTATGATAAGTAATAGTTCACATGATCGGTTCTTAAACGTGGTAACATTATTGAAAAAATGACAAAACGACGTTTGATATTGATTTGAGCTTCTGAGGAAAATAATACTGCGGAGCCTGAATAGTAGTTTCGTTTATCCCATTTTCACTCATCAGCAGAAATGTCGATTTCGAATCAAAAAGAATTTGTTGATCTTCTATCAAGCATGGGACTGATTGAATACGTCATCTAAACGACCGGTAATCATGGACAACCTTCTCTATTTTGATGTATGGTTGGCAAATCTTTTCATTAAAAATACTGGCGTGGAAAAACAAGTAGACGGATCTCAATATTATTTTTTTTTATGTTTTTCAAGTCTGTTCTATCAGACCTTTCAGACTATCCACATTATATGTGAATAGAAATAGTTTAGTTGAATAGAAATTTGGTACAAAAAAGTAACTTTTCATATTTATGAAATATTTTTGTAATTTTGAGAGGAACAAGGTTGGATTATTCTTAAGTTGTTTTGAAATTCAATTTTCTGCATTTTTTATGCAGAAAACACAAAATTTAGACAAAAGATGGACTGCGCCAAAAATGCGCATTTCATGTATGTATCAAGCATGAGCACCATTTGTAAGTGCGTTTATTACTCCATACTGCCACCATGCAGTGTTTTGTTGATATTGTTTTGCAGTATTTCTCAGAGTGGTGCAATCGCCAGTTCTTTGTTGATGCAACTTTCTTGATAGCAAAAAGCTACTGAAAGATGTAGTACCGGCAACTGCACTCCAAACAGAAAACGTCCTAAATAGAACTGAACCGCCATGGTAAGGTGCAATGATTGGTATCTACCCTGGGTGATAGTAAAACTACTTTTAAGACTGATTTGGCTAGTTAGGACAAATAGGTTTAGTTTTAAATTAAAGCCAAATGTTGATATTATATGCAATGTCCATGTAAATTTAAGTATTGTTTCGTAGAGCCTGAATACTACATATACATTCATGTACAACTTTATAGTATTCATCAAACGAAACCTCACAAACTAATATTCTTAACCAACCTTCTGTTGCCACGACTGATGTATAACATCCTTCCACAGGTTTATCAGTGACATGAGACCAAGTTCCATCAGATGGAACAAACTTCTCAACTGTTTTACTGGTTAAGTAAAAATCATCGAATGCATAGATTGAACCTGAAAATATACATCTATATGTTATTATCTCCATATGTGTTGAGATTGAGTTTAATAAAAATCGATAACAGAAATTTACCAAAAGGAAACAGTGGGATAAATCTTTCGGTAGTAATTAGATTGTGAATCAATTTGTGCTAAACGAGCAAAACAACAAAAAAATTGAAAATATCACTCCGAGAGATGGGTAAACCCGAACAATTTCAAGAGTGAACATGCTCAGTACCTGCCCGTGCTTAGTGTTGTTGAAGTTCAAGTCAGCTTTGGTCTGGCCTACCTTAGCTATTAAATCTGGAGTTGGGCTGAAGAAATCTTCAAACCCTTGTTGGTTGCCCAGGGCAGATATCACTCACTACACTCGGCGGTTTAGTCCTATTAGAAATGCTTTACGCTTAGAATTTATCTTGTAGTACCTCTCTGCTATCAAGTGGACAATAGTTGGTTTCTTTTCGGCACTGTTTCCAACCTCGAAGTGAATTTCAATGAAAAAATGAAGCGTGACTTCGGCAGTTTCGTTTTAGGCAGCAAAATATTTATAATTGAGAACCATGAGTCGCTTGCGCATTCGTCATTAATGTTCAACACTAGTAAAGAGTAGCTGCACCTGATAGTTTTGCAACATTTCTCACCTCCGAATGCAACAGCTGCCACCTGACCCTTTGTCAATCTCTGATCTGGTAATCTAACCCACGTAGCATCAGTATCAGTATAATCCAGTTGATAATTGGTTCCACCATCCACAAGAACATAAATGATGTCACCAAGTAATACAGCAGTGAAACTTCTGCGGACAAAATCATCACGGATGGCCTGTTTGTGATATTGAATTGGGTGAGCCATGAACGCCTTGAAAATTATTTTCAGAGGTTTAAAATTTCCAAACAAAACTGATGTCTGAACGCATAGCAATGAGCACATAGTGGCGCATTAATGAACTTGAAACAGGAGGACAGTTACAATTTTGAAAAAAGCGGTGGTCAATTTATGATGTCATAATAAATGGGAGGGGTGTAAACAACACAGAATACGAGAGTATTACTCTTCGAGACATTTTCGAGATTATTCAAATACTTCCGAAAATAGCAAATTTTGAACAAAATGGATATTTGTATCTTTGAAATGTGGTAATAAATTCTCCAAAAATCATTTAAAATGTACTCGGTGGGTTCTGATGACAAGAAATTAAACATAAAGTCTTCAATATTAAGCACAGACGGAAATAAAAGTGTCATATTTTATTTCATATTCAAGTGTTGATAAACACAATACTCTCGATATTAATCCTTATTTGCACTCCTGTAAAGTGCCACATATGGAAATTCTTTATGATCAATTCTAATTCATCATGGTAACTTACACATACACATGCAAACGCACAAAAGGCTTCTGGGGCTTTTTAAAGCACTTGAAGGACAATTTCACATAATTAGGTTGGACATAGGGATCATGGCGCCATTTGACTTGATACATTACAAAACCAGAAATATAAAAACCAACCTTTACTCTTCTCCATGTTTTATTTTGTGGAACAAATGCTTGAATGGATTTTGATGTTTTGTCAAATACAGCAATTGCTGTGGAATAAAATATTTTAATTGAGTAATCACGATTTTTTTCAGTAATAGAAATAGGTATAAAAACCGTCAAAAACCGAGCCCGGTTACTTGGACTCGGAATTTCTAGTGATTTACAGGGTTCGATCAAGGCAGGAAATCGTATTGCTCGATGACCTTGATGACAAACAATTATATTATTGAAGTTTTGAACCTTACTGGTGGAGGTCATTTTAGTTTTGATGGCTCATTGCATTTTTTCTTTCGCCCATACAAATGAATTAGACGTAAAAAAGGAACATTATGACGCCCGTATGTGAAGGTGCATGATGAATAACTGTTTTTGAAGGGGAAAAAAAAAATTCCTCAATTTTGGTTGATCGTTTTCAGATACCCAGTACTGGACCAAAACAAGCAAGTAATCCTCCATAGTAAAATCAGCTTACCATTATGGGACTTCCTAGAACTGACCATTGTAGCTCCTGTAAAATGAGAAGTGGTTCGTAATAATGCATTATGAACAAAAATCTGCATCGTCTTTATAATATCCGTGTAAAATAGGTTCGCTCAGGTGATATGACGACTGTAGGATGTCAATTGTCTGTCCTATTTCTATGAAGAAATATGGTAATAGTTACCTTATGAGATAATACCCGCCTGGGTAGAAACATTGTCAAAAAGAACAATCAGATCGGATAGCACAATAACATACGAAACTCGGGGTTATTTTTTGTTGAACTTAAGACCTCTCGTCTAAGATTGAACCTTTTTTCTCAAATATTTGCAAAAAAAGCACTTACTTTCTAGAGCAATATCTACGGCTTCAACTCCAGGTCCCTCATATAAAGTTACCATCGTTGTCAGAATCGATTTGAGGCAATGAGCAGAGTTGAATACGAGAGACTAAATTGGAAGAATGGATCACAAAAATATTAAAAAGTTAATGAGTGGATAGTTCTGAAATGACACTCGAATCCATAACTTCAAATCAAATGTATCAGAAACTTTGATTAGATAGTTAGAAGTAATAGTCGATAAGATGATCAAAACTCAAACGACTTTAAAACCTGAAAAACGAACCGAAAATTATAAAATCATCATTGTTGTCAAATTTACACTAAAAATTAGATTAGGCACTGTAGATATTCTGACCTGTTACTTTTACTACTACTTGGGGAGGGGGCACAAAAATAAAATACAGCATAAACTCAAAAAACAAGTCTGACCAATTCAGGTGATTCAACAAAATAAAGAAATTGCAAAAACCTCTTTTTCCACTAAAAACTTTCGATAGCTGCTCGATATTTCCGACAAGTTCAATCTGCCAAATAGCTCTTCAAATGCCGATCTTCTGGCATCAATGTCGTAATTAGTCCAAATTATCAGTGCTTTGCATTTAACTGCTTCAGAAACCTGGGAAGTAAAGAGTAAATAATAATATGACTTTGTTCGCCCGATGCAGCCAAGTTCTTATGAGAGGATAATATTTTTATACTATGGGAATAGAAAGCTGAACATATATATTAAGTGCATAGCGAAACAAAACACCTCATGTCCATGTTAGCGCCAGGTGGGGAAGCGAAATTTTACCTAACTAGCATTTTAATTTGCAATACATGAACATGGTTGGTGGAAGTAGCCGTAACCTGTGTTACAGATTTCATTTTTATCCTGTAAGAGAGGAAAGCTTAGAATACAGATCAATCATATGGCGAATCACAACCTCTCGTGTAGATACCTTTTTCCTGTGCCTAAGCTGTAAACAGTGCTTACGTGAACCACCTTGCACTGGCGAGGCATTCAGCAGACCTCTCGCATATAATCATTGTCCCTCACAGGATTGGAACCTACGTCAGGATGATGACAGATGGTACTTCGAAGCATATTACCAACGATTTTACTGATTGAGCTAACCAGCACTGGCAAAGTAAGCAGTTTGATTATGTGCTGGGCAATAACATAGTATAGGCAAAGTACGCAGTTCGATTGAGAACGTCAAAATCTTTGTGCACAGTGTACGTATTGTGATTTGATTATAATTACTCCAGAAAATGTGTCGCTTCAGTTTCAATAACGATGGATTTTGTAAATTAAATTTCACCTCTGTATCTTTTGCTTCAACTAAAAACGAAATGAATTTTTTGTCCGATCGTTTGAAATCATCCTGTACGACAATCGATTGAAAATATTTCAAAGCGAATTTGTTGCAACTTTCAACTAATCCTGCATAGATGAATGTGTTTGCAATCATCTTCGTTGTATAAAACGATCCCGGACTCAACTCTTTATCAAGGAATATTTCAATCTTGTTGCACATTTCTGATAAATGGAGATCGTTTGAACAAATGAAAACTGTACAGTAATTAGGAATGTTCCTAATCTATAGTATTCTTGATTTCTGATTGAATCACCCTGACCAAAGACCTGTATCAGAAGCCACTCCTAGACGGACAGGGTTTGAGTTGTTGGAAAGATATGATATTTCCGTAATTGGCCTACTCAAGTTATTACAACCAGGGTTGAGCTACGGGTATGGATTAACGAGCCAGCCTGGCCGGGACTCAAATACAAGATCTTCAACTTCCCATGCAAACATGATAACCATTGGGCCATCACGCTCACAATGATAAAATTTTACACCCCGATTCGTTGCAACTGGGCAAGTATCCTATAACAAAGTGTATAGATATAGTAATCGGTAACCAGAGTCATAGGTGAAAAGGAATGTTTAATAATGGAAATGAAATCGTTCCAGCTTCAAACCAAGGTTTTTCAAAATGCTGAAATTAACTACTCACTCTTCAGTTGCATAATATGAGCAACATTCATCAGTTGTTCACAATTCTCATGATCAGTAACAGAAACTTGTCCAGTGTAAATGAAGTTGATACAATCCTTAACAGAGGCCATTGGGACATTCTTCATTGTGACAATACCAGAACGACTTTCAACATTCTGAAACGAAAGAAACTTACAATAAAACTGACGAGAATTCAAGCAAAGTTTCAGCATCAAAGCAAATCTTGCCACATAGAAGCAGCATTAATATTTGTTGACCACTATCAATGTCGGAAGTAGCAGACCTAAAAGGAATCAACTGATGATCACTCATGCTACAAAAAGCTACATAAAATGTAGAATCAGCAACTGCGCTGTAAACAAAAACAGTCTATGCAGAACCGAACTGCCATAGTAGGGTGTAATAAGTGGCCTTCTACAACGTTCAATGAATACTCTGGGGCAAATCGAAAAAATCCCCATCTACGGGTCATGAAATTAAGTTATAAACGATTTGAATGCTGAACCGAGTAAGATTTGAATACTGAACCGAGTAAACAATAATGTAAGATGTATCATTCTGGTCAATATCATAGATGAATGTGGTATTGAAATGCGAAAAGCACTTATTAACTTATTCACATAGCATTTGAAAATTGTTAGGATTCTGCAATGTAGGAATGCAAAAGTAAAACACCAAGTAAAAGCTACGAAGGAACCCAAATATGGATTCGTTTCGAATCCGAAATAACGTGAATTTTTTTATGATTTGGTGCTAAGCAGATATTCGCCCACCATTGTTCTTATATGTTTGGTTCAACAAGTATATCTAGATGTACTGACAACTAAAGACAAAACGCTCCTATTTGTATGGATTCTGATTTTATTACATAAACTCACCTCGTGAGACAGCATAGCGTGGAAATAATCTGATCCTGCGGACAGAACATTCCTGTGTGCTGGAATCTCTTTATTACCAACTTTTACTTTGAAATCACAATGCTCGTTGGTCACTCTCATTCTGAAAATAATTATATATCGTAAGTTCTGCATATTTGTATTGCAATTGATTGTAATTCAATCAGTTCACGTATTATACTAATTAGCTTAATTAAAAATCCAGAAACAAACCACTACACTTGTTTATGTTGCAATTCAATATCTATTGTCTGGTCTAAAACATTATCAAAGTTTTATTTTGTCGAACATGGGACACGGACCAACAGCGTTCCTAGGTCCGATCCATCAGCGACTCAAACTAAAACCACCAAAGCGAGAAATTGTGGAACCTGCATCGAAAATTGAAAGAAGCTACGTTACATTCGTTCATGTAACTAGGGTGCATGGAGTGGACATAAACCTTGTTATGAATTACTATCGCCCAGGGTAGAAATTGCTCGTTGCACTTTATTATTGTGGTTCAGCCCTCTTTGAAACGCTTTCTTTTTAGACTACATTTTGAAGCTATTTGCCATATAAGTAGATGTTAGTTCCATCGCCGTTTCTCTTTGGTAAAACTTACCCGTTGAGTTTCCTTAATATTTCAACAGCATGATCCCTCTCGTCCGTGTCAGCAGTTGGATTCATTTCCGATTTCAACTAATTAATATAAAACGATTTAACAAATACTTAGGCACCTTAGGTTTGCACTTCTACAAAAGAAATATTATACATTATATATCGATACAACTACACATATCTATACAATGTTTTCTCGAATGAGCGATTCCGATTTTTAAACAAAATTTGAATCGTTTGTTTGATCATGAGCTATTATTTTTATATAAGTATTAGAGATTCCCATAAAATATGGAAACATGGTCATGTTCTTTGAAATATTTGTCAAAGTTGTTTTTTTTAACACATTTTCATTTGTCGAAAATCTCACTATCAGGAACATGTTTTATTGACTTAATACCTGAACCATTTCCACTTTTCCCTTCATACCGAACCTGTGCTGGAATAATTCAGCCCCTGAATGTCCGCAAGCTTCAAACAACCTCATATTACTGAGAACTCCCTATTAAACTGAAAATGCAATATTATAGAACCGTCGATGGAGCTTTGTCTGCTTTAGTTAACCCTTAGCTAGGTTATCGGCCTTTGTTGTATCTGAAATAACGCTTCGGTAAACATTGCAGTGCAAACAGTGGGGTTAATGTATGTTACGACACAATGATTCTTGCTAATAATTAACTGATCGTATGCGTAGGCGATTACCGTTCGACGATGCTAATATTTGCCAAGCGTAAACCGCATATGAGACGCCTCTCTGCGGCGCGGCCCATCCACGAATAAACAAGATGGAAAAATGGGGTCATTGAAAATATCACAACTCCTACAAGTCTAATAAAGGCAACACTTCAAAACCATGGCGTGGAAGAGAAATATATTTTACATGTATTCGCCGAATTAGAACAACAGCAGAACGGTCAGATAAAAGAGCGAACATCGTTAAAAATTTGTTTGAAAAATTGGGGTCATATTGAAAAATTGTAGCTACTATAAATCCAATAATAACAACATTTCAAAACTATTGGGAATTACATTTATAGACACTCGCCAAATTAGAACATCAGTAGAATGTTTCAAAGGTATCAGATAAAAGCGTCGTAAAAATGTTAAAAATCAAAATTCTTTTGGATATACAGGGCGAGATCATAATATATATATTAACTCACATAGAAAAATTATATTAATATATCTGAAAACGTTATAAAGTTCCGCCGTTGTTCTAAGCGAATGAGTACATGTAAAATATATTTTTCTTCCGTTTCAGAAAACATCCGTATAATTCGTGCAATTGCCTATCCTCGCATTTGCCAATTCCCATTCCACTAACTTAACCTGAAACTTTCCACCACCGCTACATACTGATCACTTTGCCGCGCAAGATCCTAAAAATTCAAAAACTCATCAATATACGTATCGGCTTTATACCTTTACCCTAATATCAAAGCTGTACTGGTATAATTCAGCCTCCGAGTGTGAACATGCTTCAAGCACCCTCGCAATACTGCGAATTCCGTCTGCTTTACTTAACCCTTATCGAAGTTATCGGCCTGTATTGTATCTGAAATAACGCTTCGGTAAACATTGCAGTGCAAACAGTGGGTTAATGTGTGTTACGACACGATGATTCTTGCTAATAATTAACTGATCGTATGCGTAGGCGATTTCCATTTGACGATGCTAATATTTGTCAAGCGTGAGTCAAATATAAGACGCTCTCGGCGGCGCGGTCCAACCACGTATAAACGCAATGAAAAAGTGTCGCCAATAATTTGGAGTTCATACCAGGGCTAATACAGCCATAAAAGAAATTCACGCTGCTTACGTTTCACTTACACTGAATGAGTTTTTATCAAAAAATACCGTTTTGTATAAAATTTCAATGATTGCTGGGAACAAAGCATGTGTGTTTCCCGAAAATTATTCAGATTCTTGTAATATATTTTTAGCTCATTGAAAATATTATAAAATTAGCCTTAATCTCTGGTAAAACTAAGCTGAAAACTTTACAATTTTAAAATCATAGTGGGCTCACAGCGTATATGCATAAATTTGACGAATTGTTTTCATTTCAGACAAATGTTAATTTTTTTTAACAAAAGAAAACTGTTTTTTTAGATGAGGCTTTTAGACGTTATAATTCTTGTAGATCAGCACATAGTGATGATGAAATTATTATTTAACATGATTAATTTTAACGAAATATATTAACCGCAAATTTTGAATCTGCCCATGGTTATTCCCCCGTGAGTTGAGGGCGAAATAAACTATTTCAAAATGTCACAAAATTGCACTCTATATGCGGAAAACATCCCCTAAAAGGACTGTACTGCTATAATCAAGTGCAGTGCAAGGTATCTGCCCGAGGTATATAATTTGACATCGCATTGTTTATACAAACAAATCGTTCATATAATTCATCAGTAAAATCCGATCCAAATAGTTTGGAATATTCAGATCGAAATACAATTTTGCAGATATAAAATAAAGTTAAGAATCAAGATGCATAAAAATAATGTTTATATAAATTATCTCTTAAAGTTCTCAAAAACTTGGGAGCAAACTTTAGAAAATAATGAATAAGGACGCATAAATAAAAGCTAGAAAACAGCGGATATCATAATGAAAGAATGTCTTTAAATCATGTATCACACAAATTACATGCACTAGCGTATTTAAAAGGCTATAGTGCTATACCCCACCTCCTCGTCGACTGAAAAACAAAACAAAATGACTTTAAGAAAAGAACTTTAATCACAGGAAACCTCAAAAATTCTACCGCGCGTAGAACATACTACTTATTCAGCTGTGGTGCGTTTTCTGCAATCGTTGCGACTGTTCTGGCGCAACCACTGGATGTCCTGAAGGACGAGATTCGCTGCCCAAACTGAGCCGAAAGTACGTATAGCGTCAATTTTTTGTCATAGCGAGCGTTTGCCACCATAATCATAATTTTATTTATGCCAAGCTTGTGCCACTGATGAACCGCACCTCAGCAAATTATCTGGTAGACTCATAGTTAGGTCTGCCCATAATATTCGATTCGGAATATTCGAATCATAGATTATTCGATTTTAAATTTCTTTCATATATAAGTGTGGATTTTCATGTAAATTACAAGCTGATATAATGCCTTTGTTTAATATATGACTTTGATTCGAACATTCCTTTCGATTCAGCAAAATTATTCGATTCGATTCTGAAACCTAAAGATCTTCGATTTTAGCCGCCCCTATTCGTGGTTTTAATAGGTGGTAGATGGTTTTATCATTGACCAGGGTAAATACAGTGTACTTTACCATGGTGGTTCAAAAATCATTTTTAGAACCATCTCAATCTTGAATGGTTATGCGTTACCGAATCGAATATTGAATCAGAAGTCATATAATAAACAAACTAAGGCATCTTTTTTATCTTATTATTAACAAGAAAATTCCCCTCAATTATGAAAAAACTTTGAAGCTATATTTTTGTTGGTTTTAAATTGTTGCAGAAATCTAAGCAATAATTTCTGATTCGAATATTCCAGATCGGATCGAATATTTTCAACAGTCCTAATGATCTTACTCATTTTATTTCAGATGTTCACCTCAGCTACACGAGCAGCGTTGTACATGGTTCGTAGTGAAGGATATTTCTCGTTATATCGTGGTTTGATTCCGTCTCGTGTTCAAATCGTTCCTTTCTCAGCTATGCAGTTTGGAAGCCGTTCATTTTTTGAAGCTATTTGGGTGAAAAATGGTCTGAAAAAGTGGTCTGAAACCTGGGTGTTCAATCGGTAGAGAAATGGTCAAAATCGTTTTTGACGTAGGTTCGAGTCAATGCAAGGGATGATTGCATATATTTTTTTTTTTTTTATTTGAAATTCACTATAAGCAAGGCTGGAAGCAGCTCCCAAAAGCGGACCAACCACCGTCCACTCAAAAGCAAAGAGCTACTGAAATATGTAGTACCAGCAACTGCACTTTACCCCGAAAACATCACACGTCGTTGTATCTGCCCTGTGCAATGGTAAGAGGCCCGCTGGACGCCTCATCGGCACACAGTGGTCCAGGTAAACGCACTGCTTATGGCTTCCTCCAACCATGAACAGGAAATATGATAAGCCAATTTTTTGAAAGAAGTCCATTTATTCGTATAATTCATCACGCCATTGATAACTTTTAAATGAATCATCTTTTTATAGTTAACAAGCTTCCTCGGATATGATTTAAAAGAAATACTTCTCAACAAGATGGCAAAATCTTGGTTTTTCTCGTGTGCCTGAAATGTACTTGTCAATGTGTCATTTTTTCGAATGGACAAGAAATCTCTAGAACCATCAACACTGCTATTTCAAAGCAATATTGATTCTTTTTAGTCTTTTTCTACAGTTTGGTTTCCACCTGACGCTCAAAATGAACTCACTCTTTGGTTTAGTTCTGTATGAGATGTTTCCTGCTTAGAGTGCAGTTACTGCTGCTTCAATATCCTGTAACAGCTCTTTGTCGTTTGAGTGGTCGTTAGCTGCCTCCGTTCAGGCGCTGCCTTCAACCTTGCTTGAACCAAAAACTAAAAAAAACTTTGCATGGAGTGGGCTCACTTCTTATTTTTTATTTTCAGGTAATTTCAGTGAACTCGTATGTGGAGGATGCGCCGGTCTGCTTGCCAAAACATTCGTTTACCCACTCGATGTTGTAAAGAAGAGACTGCAAGTTTGAAGTAATTTTTGTTGGCAACATAGGGGTGCAAATGACTTGAGAATGCAAGAACCTCACCCTCGTCTATACTTGCATGATATAAGTCTTTGAATCCTTGCAAAAATAACAATTTTTTAATATAAATGAGAGCTGACTGGGATAATGTCAGCTGCACTGCTACTCAGACTCCCGAAGGAAATGGTTCTCATCAGAAGGAAATTTAGGAAATGAGCAGCATTTCATGATATATCTCTTGCTAGAAGAATTTCTTTTTAAGCGCATGGTAGCAACCAAGCTATAAAAAACATTCAAAATCATCGATGCTGCTGTGAAATAGTAATAGTTTTCCAAATTATCGTATCGGCTGTGATACCAGTATTTTGAGACATACCGCCTAAAGTGGTTACAAGTTGATGTGTTATTGCGTCAAGTAACCACAAAAATGGGTATTTAGATGACTTACACCTGCTGATATGCCTCGATTGAACTTTTGCAATGTCATGAAACGACAACCTACCCGCATTTACAGTTATGCACTTGATTTTTTAACTAGGTCGCGCATCCCGTGGCTCTTTAAAACATTACAATAGCATGTTTTTTGATAGCAGAAAATGGCATTTTGGCAGCTTTATGCTCGTACCAAACATACCTCATGTCGTCCAGCTCTAATTCGAATCTTCGGAAAGGGCATATTTGAATCGAATAATAATATTTGAAAGCCGTATTGATGATTTTGAAACGTTTTGCTCAGTTTTAGTGCAATCAGACGCATCTTCCAAGAGAGAGACAATTAATTTTACCCATTTGCTAAACATTCTTCTGATGGATCCCATTTTTTTCGGGTGTCTGAGTAGCAGGGTATTTGCTGGTCTGGCTTACCAGGATACAGAACTCATATATTCAACATGCAATGCCAATAAAGATTTTTGGTTCCATCAGAACTGAATTCAGCAAATGAGCGATATTCCACGACATTTCTCATACCAGAAAATGTTATTTTTTTAGTGTCTCTTAGCAACCTAACTGTACAAAATGGTTCAAAATCATCAACACCGCTATGAAATTGATGGTTTTTAAGATTTTTGTTCGCCTTGGAAAAAAGGTGAAATGAACATTCCAGACACCTGAAGAAGATCTCCACCCTATCAGCCTGGACCTGCTTAACAAAATGAAATCTCTTGTATATTTACTGATGTATTTTCATTTTCTTTTGCAGATACAAGGTTTTGCAGCACCCACTGTTAGTGAAATCCGTTAATATCGAAGTTTTTTCGGGAACACATGGAGCCAGACAAGGGCGATGGAGGGTGATTTAACGTAAAAGCTGCATCACGAAGATTCTTCGAAATATTTATTGGTGCTGATGGTTCTATTGGGATCGCACCACAGAATTGCACATAAGTTGTATCGCCCCTCACAGGATTTACTAATAATAATTGTATTTTTACCTGCACGAACACACACACACAAGACTGCTCTTGTGCGAGACCTACCCACACATAGGTTTACCTGTGGATGAGCAATTCAGAAAACCGAATCTGTATGGATTCAGATCTTCTTATGAAAATATAGCAAACTGTTTTGAGTATGAAACATTGTGTTGCTCAGCCATTGCATTAATATTTTGTATACATTACAAATTATACTTGTTTTATTCAACTACTTCCCGTGCTCCTGAAATCTAACATTTGGGTTGGATTCCTGTTGGAAATGATTTTTCATATATAGAATATAGCTCTAGGTGTGGTCGATAGAAGCCATTTAATAGCGAAGAGCTACTAGGATTAGCTGAATCGAGTTTCGAATTGGATAGAATAGGATAGGAGAGGGATAGGAAAGCCGAGAATACAGCTTAAACATTTGGCGAACCACGACCTCTCGTGCAGATACCAGTTTCGAATTGGGGTGAAGGTTTTTGGATTATCGTATTTCTCATTTTTTCCTGTGCATGGACCTGGTTGGTGGAGGAAGCCAAAAGCAGCGTTTACATATACCAGCGAGGTGTCCAGCGGACCTGTCGCATATAATTATCATGCCTCACAGGATTCGAACCTGCGTCATGATGATCAGAGATGCGTAGGTCGAAGCTTATTCCCAGCGCAACGCTTTATTTATTGAGCTTTGTAACTTCATTACAAAGTGATCGGTGACAACCGAAGATTATCGGCTACTGTAGATGTACTGATTGATATCTGTTTACAGAAATGGGGGCATCCTTCTTTGCAGTTGAAAATAACTATATGAATTGCAATTAAGATTCCGAGAATATTCCTGTCCACTGGCGACCTGAAGTCCATTCACACAAATAAAGCAGAGATGCAGATATGTCGATTATATTCACTACAGATGTTTACAAAAAACTTCTAGAAACTAATGGATTCACAATACTTAGTAAAACAATATTAGATCATATAATGAATCGAAGAAAACAAACTTCACTGTTCAGTGGATACTGTACACTACACTCAACTATAGATGTACTTGCAATTAGGGGTGGGCAAATCGAATTGCTTCCAAGCACAAAATGACAAAACACATTGTATTGTGCCATAACGACATGGAATGTAGATTGAAAATGCATTGCCTTTGGGTCTGTTTATGCTAATATTTTTATGATGGAAACGATTTGGTCCGAATTCCCAATGATTCGGTTCTGATCAGCCTTGCATAGGCATATTAATATAAAAATCGATTTGAATATAAAATCCTATATTGCCACATAAATCGAAATCAGTGGTGGTAGAATGAGATAATTCACAACGATGATCGCTGAGTGGTCGGTGTTTATCTCACCGACCAGGGCAGATACCATTCACTTCAACATAGCGGCACATTGGACTGAATAAAATGTTTTCAACCAACAGTGCAGTAGCTGGTTTTCTACTTTACCATAGTTTACGTAACTCTTTGTCATATTAGTGGCTGCCAGTAAGCTTTGTTCCAAAGCTGCTTCCAACCTTGCGTAGAGTTTGATATATTGCATCAGTATAGAAAGGGAAACAGAATATTATTTTTTAATTCTTAATCTACACGACTTCAAATAAAATTTTTCACACAGAACAGAACATATTTTGAATTTATATTTTGCCGATATCAAATTACGACAAATGTCAATCAGATAATTTTGAATCTCTGCAAACTTAACTCGCACATGGAAGAATTCACACATCAAAAAAATGTTCATATAATTTATCTCGTGGAGTTTTGGAAAAACAAAATTTTGAAAATGAAGAATTATGGTAAAATCAGTGAAATATACAAAACAGCGGGCTGCATACGATAATTAAAGAATGTCTCGAAATCATAAGTCACATTATAGGGGCCGATTCAAGGCAATGGAAGCCAGAGGATTAATATCTTTCCCGTTCATTGTTTCAATAACTACCCAGTTGTTTTCTGCAGGATCCAGTTCTTCTATTGTGTCATTTGACGGCGAGCTGGGATAGATAAGACAATAAGGTTTTAAAATCGATTGGAATTCTAATATTTATATTCCCACTCGTGGTGATGGATTGAGGTAAAAACCTGTGCTAAACTGACGTTTATTATTATTCTCAAAGCTGACCCAGCCACGGATAAAGCATCAAACTTTGAGCAGACAACAAGCAACTTCAACTGCGCTGAAGGAGCTGAAAATCTACCAGATCCCATTTTAATGGAAATTCCTATCATATTATCACAATCAAAAATTTTATATCGCCAATCGTTTGCCATGTGGTGCCTAAATCACAAATAGTGTTTCTACAAAATTCGTCCCCCTCCCATAACATATCAACCTGGGAATCATTGAATTCGTACTGACATCAGCGTTCAGCAAAACCATTTTAACAGCAAAACACTCTTTTGAACTTATCGTCAACATCAATACACTGAATTCGTGTTTTGGCCAATTTTGCTTCCTGAATATCCTAGAATTTGATATAACAGCAATTATTTACTCGTGTAGCTTTAATTAATATCTGTTTTGATATTTAGTTGTGACATATTTCGATAGGTGTGTTACTTGCCAACATTTTTGAGATTGAAAACATATTTTACTGGAAAAGACGTCATAATGCCATATATAAGCATAATATCATCATGTGATAAAAATGTTAGTTAACGAGGGCATTTTCCTCGATTAAAAAGGATAAATCACTTACGCTTATAGAATTTTTGGAATAAGAACAAGATAAAACTTGATGGCCATAAATTTAATCAAAACCTATACCAATGTATTTAGGATTTTTTTCTGGCCAAATTAAATTCAAATACAGGTTCGAGCGGAGTTCATTTTCTCTTGACACACATATGTTAAACAACCAAATGCAAGCACATATAACGATTTCTCACTGGCAGCAGTTGAATGGGTATACAAACCTTTTGAGAGGAAATATATCATATCCAGTGCTTTTTTAATAAACAATTTAAAATTTTTGAGGGGTCGAATTACTTTTAATTTTTTTGAAATTGTGTGATCATCCATGTGTGATTTATATGATTTTCATGTTTTCAAACGTTCATCGCAGAAGTTTGAGGCCCTTCGCGCCAGGTACGGTGGCGAAAGCGATGGGTCCATCCATTTTTGAATAGAAGTACCTTACAAATAGTAAGATAATAATACATTGATGGATTAGCTACTGACCTTACTGCTAGCAGCGCACATGGACACAGGGTCAGGTCCATGCTGATGTTGGCAAGTAACACCCATATTGAAATATGCCACAACTAAATCTTAAACAGATAATAATTGAAGCTACATAAGTAAATAATTGTTGTTTTAGCAAAATTGGCTAAAAAATGAATTCCGCAAATCCATAACAATGAATTTCCATGGTGCACGGTGCAAAGCCCATGTACTCGATATATTCTTACTCGATTCTGGTTTTAAGATTTACGATTTTATCAAGGGTTTTAATTTCAATCAGTAAAGTATGACTCGGAGTACTTCAAAACCGTGACACAATTCAACATCGACTCACCCTCCGACAACGAATATCTTTCCTTCAACAACACAGGCTTTGAAACCGTATCTAACATTATTTAATCTGGCAACAGAAGTCCATGTTTGAGCGACTGTATCAAAACATTCCACAATATTCAGGGGATTGCCATTCGACCCACCTGTAAAATGAAGATAAATGTATTTAACTATTTAATCAACTAGAAAATCATGCAATACGATAGAGATATGTTGGGTTAATACATACACTTTTTCATATAGTATTTGTTTGCCACTTTGTTATCGCTATAACTTGTGTTTGTAACGTTTATTGTTTTGGTGTGGACCAACGACTGCTATGTGCATGTAATTATTAGTCGGCTGGCAAGTGCTTTTTCAAGTTTTACACCCGGATCGAGGGATCCATGATGGCGACATTCAACGCATGGTATGTATGTGCTTGATTGAAAATGCTTTTTGTGTGTCGTGAGAAGCAACTAAAATGGAACAAAGAAGAATTAGACAGTTTCACCACTGCCCAGGGCAGATATCGCTCAGTTCAAAATTGAGTTGCAGTTTTCTTTGGCATGTTTTCTGCTTAAGAGTGCAGTTGCTGGTGTTATATTTAGTGATAGGTGTCTGAATGACTGTTATTTGCTAGTTCCCATAGTGAACTTCAAATATTGAAAAATTTTCATATGTGTCTTTTCAGTCTTTGTTTGTATTTTGTTGCAGGTTTTTGTTCTGTGTTAGTGTCGTGGATTTGAATTAAACTATGTTATTCTATTATACTATATTTATAAAACATGAACTCTCACCAATGACATAAATCTTCCCATTAAGTTCGACTGCAGCTGCACTATTTCTTGCAGTCAGCATTGAAGGAACTGTTGTCCATGTTGAATCTGATGGATTGAATTTTAGCGCATCAGATAAGCATTCTTCATTGTACCCTCCAATACAGTAGATGAAATCTAGAAAATAAAGAAAAGAAACAGTTCAATCAATGTGATCATGTAGGTGCAAGCTTCGGGATTACTCTATTATGTTTTGCAATGTGTCAGAAATGCATTTACGCGGCTTCTGGATCTATTTTGGTGCTTCTGACCTTGCTTAGAGTAAATGGCTAATAACAAAAAAACTAGGTGGAAATGAATAAAATGATGTTCACGAACTATGAGCAATAGTTCATATCAGCGGTTCTAAAACGTGGAAACATTATTAAAAATATGACAAAACGACGCTTAATATTAATTTGAGCTTCTGAGGAAAAGTAGTTTCATTCATACAATTTTCACACATCAGCAGAAATGCCAATTCTGAATCAAAACGAATCGTGGTAATCGTGGACAATCTTCACTATTTTGATGCATTGTTGGCAAATCTTTTCATTGAAAAAACTGCTGTGGAAAAACGAGGAGACCGACCATAATAATATTATTTATTTCTCAACTCTGAACTATCAGACCTTTAAATTGAGACTATGCACAGTGTATGCGAATACAAATAGTTTTGTTGAAAAGAAATTTGATAATTTGGAAAAAAGTAACTTTTTATGTTTTTTACCATTTTTTTTTATAATTTTGAGAGGAACACTTTTGAATTATTCTTGAGTTGGTTGAAATTCAATTTTCTGCATTTTTTGTGCAGAAAACACAACATTTAGACAAAAGATGGACTGTGCCAAAATTGCGCATTTCATGTATATATCAAGCATGATTTCTAAGTGCGTTTATCACTCCATACTGCCACCATGCGATGTTTTGTTGATATTGTTTTGCAGTATTTCTCAGAGTGGTGTAATCGCCAGTTCCTTGTTGATGCAACTTTCTTGATAGCAAAAAGTTACTAAAAGATGTGGTACCAGCAACTGTACTCCAAACAGAAAATATTCTAAATAGAACTGAACCACCATGGTAAAGTACAATGAGTGGTATCTACCATGGGCGATGGTAAAACCACCTTTAAGACTGAGGGTTGAGTAATAATGCCTCTCTAGTTTTGAACAAAAGCCAAATGTTGATATTTTATGCAATGTCCAGGTAAATTCAAGTACTGTTTCGTAGAGCCTGAATACTACATATACATTCATGTACAACTTTATAGTATTCATCAAACGAAACCTCACAAACTAATAAATATTCTTAACCAACCTTCTGTTGCCACGACTGATGTGTCACATCCTTCCACAGGTTTATCAGTGACATGAGACCAAGTTCCATCAGACGGATCAAACTTCTCAACTGTTTCACTGGTGGGAAAATCATCGAATGCATAGATTGAACCTGGAAATATACATCTATATGTTATTATCTCCATGTGTTTTAAGATCGAGTTTCATATAAATCAATAATAGGAATTTACCAAAAAGAAACAGTGGGATAAATCTTTCGGTAGAAATTAGATTTAGAATCAATTTGTGCTAAACGAGCAAAACAACGAAAAAATTGAAAATGTCACTCCGAGGCATGGGTAAACCTGAACAATTCCAATAGTGAACATGCTCAGTACCTACCATTGCCCTTGCCTAGTGTGGTTCAGGTCAGCTTTGGTCTGGCCTACCTTAGCTATTACACCTCTAATTGGTCTGAAGAAATCATCAAGTCAAACCCTGGTTGGTTGCCCAGGGCAAAAATACTCACTATACTTTACCATGTCGGTTCAGTTTCATTAGAAATGTTTTGCGCTTAGGGCGCAGTTGCCTGTATATCTTGTAGTAGCTCTCCGCTATCGAGTTGCCAATAGTTGGTTTCTTTTTGGCACTGTTTTCAATTTTAGAGCAAATTTCAATAAAAAAAAATGTAGCGTGAATTTGGGAATTTATAATTGAGAACCCTGAGTTGCTTGCGCATTCGTCATTAATGTTCAACACTAGTAAAGAGCAGCTGCACCTGATAGTTTTTCAACATTTCTCACCTCCAAATGCAACGGCTGCCACTCTACCATTTGTCAATCTCCGATCTGGTAATGTCACCCAAGTTGCATCAGTATCAGTATAATCCAGTTGATAATTGGTTCCATCATCCACAAGAACATATATGATGTCACCAAGTAATACAGCAGCGAAACTTCTGCGGACAAAATCATCACGGATGGCCTGTTTGTGATATTGAATTGGGTGAGCCATTAACGCCTTGAAAATTATTTTCAAAGGTTTAAATTTTCCAAACAAAGCTAATGTCTAAACGCATAGCTCATAGTGCTCATAATAAACTTGAAACAGGAGGACAGTTGCAAAATTTTTTTAAAAAAAACAATGGTCAATTTTTGACGTCATTATTAGCGGTACGAATGCAAACAACACGCGAGTACGAGAGTATTTTTCTTAGAGATTATTCAAATACTCCCGAAAATAGCAAATTTTGAACAAAATGAATATTTGTATCTTTGAAATGTGTTAATAAATTCTCCAACAATCATTTAAAATGTACTCGGTGGGTTCTGATGACAAGAAATTAAACATAAAGTCTTCAATATTAAGCACAGACGGAAATTAAAGTGTTCGAGTGTTTATAAACACAAGAGTATAGTATACTCTCGATAATAAATAATTATTTGCACCGCTGTAAAGTGCCACATATGGAAATTTTTTATGTTGAATTTTAATTTAATTTTGTAAAGGGCTATTTCACATAATTAGGTCGGATAGGGGGAACATAGCGCCATTTGACTTGATACATTGCAAAACCAGATATATAAAAACGAACCTTCACTCTTCTCCATGTTTTATTTTGAGGAAAAAATGCTTGAATCGATTTTGACTTTCTGTCAAATACAGCAATTGCTGTGAAATAAAATAATTCAATCAATTAAACATTAAACTCACTTATTGCAGATTATATTGTGTATAGGAAATCAATGTGATGGTGATCACACCAACTAAATAATTAGCATGAACGTTGGTTCAGGAGAGGTTATAATATTGAATCAATTTCGTGATTTTTTTCTCAGCAAAACATAAGTATACAGAAGTCAGAATCCGATCCCAGTTACTTGGACGGATATCAAGGCGTTTTCAACGTTCAGGCAATGTCGGGATTTGCATTGCGCGGTGTCATTGATTACAAGCAATTATTCTATTGAAACTTCCAACCTTAGCTGTGGTGCAATGCTAAATTTATATTCGTGAAGTGTTATATCCATTTTTCATGAATTGGATGTAAAAACGAGTGCAGAATATCTTATTTAGATTTTCAATGAAGAAGAGCTAAGTTACTCGGTTTCGGTAGATTCTTTCTAAAACCAAGTACTTCTCTCTTCCTAGGAAAATCAGCTTACCTTTAGGGGGCTTCCTCCACTTGTCCAATGCGGATTCTGTAACATGAAGTGGTTTGTAATAATATCTTATAAAAAAAGAAAATATTCAGAACTGTAGGTATAATAACAACTAAAATAATTTTGCCCAGCTCATGCGACTGTTGGTTTTTGTTCACAGTATTCAAGTCTACCTGTCTCTTTGACACAAAAAAACACTGATATGTTTATAAACAGTGGAAGGAAGTGCGTGGGGAGGGGGTCTCATCGCCCTTGGCCAATACCACTTACTGGCTGCACTCAGTAGAGGTTCAGTTCTGTTTCAGATGTTCCCACTTTTAATGTGGGTACTCGTAATACATTTAATGTAGCTCTTTGCCACATAAACGTCAGTTTATTTTCGAGTGCTGCTTGTTGAAAGTAAATTTCTACAAAGAATCTCGTAATAGTCATCTCCCGGAATGAAGTTGTTGGGCTAGAAACATTGCCAAAAGAACACAAATATCAGATACAGTAATCGCATACTAAACTTGGGTTATTTCTTGGTTAAAATTTAAGACCTCTCGTCTCTGATTGAACTTTTTTCTTTCTAGTTTTTTGATTTAGTTTGATTTGTTGATTTAGAGACGTTCATTCCTTTTCATCACCCTTTCTTAAATATTTGCATAAAAATAAACACTTACTTTTTAGATCAATATCTGCAGCTTCTACTGCAGGTCCAGTGTATGGAGTCACCATCGTTGTCAGAATCGATTTGAGACAATGAGGAGAGTTGAATACGAGAGACTAAATTGAAAATATAGATCACACAGATATTTAGAAGTAAAATGAGTGGATAGTTCTGATTGATTACAGGACTAAAATTTGAAACGTTTTAGAAACTAGATTTTAGAACCGTTTTGACTAGATATTTAGAAGTAAGAACTGATTAACGATGATTAACTCGATAACTTCAGAACCTAATAAAAGGTGTAAGAAGCGAGTGGCTGCCACCAGGTAGACTTAGTAAAGCAGGTTCGGTTCGGACACTTGATGACTTCAAAACAAATAACAAAATAATTATATTTCAGCGTTAATGCTGATTCATAGACGATGCGAACAACCACGAGGCTACACTCAACAAAAATGATTCTGGCCTCGTATTATTACTGGGGTGCACAAAAATACAAGACGACGTATAGACTCAAAAAACAAGTTTGAACAATTTAGGTGATTGAACAGAACAAAGAAATTGCAAAACCTCTTTTTCCACTATGAACTTTCGATAGCTGCTTGATATTTCCGACAAGTTCAATTTGCCAAATAGCTCTCCAAATGCAGATCTTCTGGCATCAATGTCGTAATTAGTCCAAATTATCAGTGCTTTGCATTTACCAGCTTCAGAAACCTGGGAAGTAAAGAGTAAACAATGATATCACCGCATTTGCCTTTTGCACCAACGGTTGTTATATTAATGGATATTATTTTTATCCTGTGGTGAAGGAAAGATGAGAATACAATTTGAGCACACGGCTTGTGCATTTACCCGTTTCACGTGGGAAATGGAAATTTTACCTGACCAGTTTCCAATTTACAACGCATGGATATGGTGGGTAGTGTAGCCATAACCAGGGATTATGTGGACTACTGGAACTAAGTTTTTTTTTCATTTTTTCACATGGAAATTTACTCTTTACTCTAAGCGTGGCAGGGAGCAGTGTCTGAAAGGAACCAACTAACGGCCTTTTAATAGCAAAGAGCTACTAAAAGATGTACAATCAGAAACTGCACTCGAAACGGAAAACATCCCCAACGATACTCAACCGCGATGGTTAAATCATCTATCACTTTTCCGTTTAGCCGCCTCTCGCAACACACAGGATATATGTTGCGACCATATGATTTGATTCGGACTTCCGTTTTCCTAACACTTTTCTTGGATGAGTTATCTGGGCAGTTGCATAGTACTTCAAAATGTCTGTGCGATGCAAATCCATAGATTTTGCAAATTAATATTTCACCTTAGTATCTTTTGCTTCAACTAAAAATGAAATGAATTTCTCGTCTGAGTGTTTGAAATCATCCTGCACAACAATCGATTGAAAATATTTCAAAGCGAATTTGTTGCAACTTTCAACTAATCCTGCACAGTTGAATGTGTTTGCAATCATCTTCGTTGTATAAAACGATCCTGGGCTAAGATCGTTCTCAAGTAATATTGCGATCTTGTTGCACATTCCTAGAAAAGGAGATCGTTTGAATAAATGAAAACTGTACAGTAATTAGGAATGTTCCTAATCTATAGTATTTTTGATTTATGATTGCATCACCCTAAAGTCCTGTATCAGCAGCCACTTCTAGGCGGACAGTGTTAGAGTTGTTGGAAAGATACGATATTTCTGGTTGGGCTTAGTTGGTCTACCCAAGTTATTACACCCAAGGTTGAGTAACGGGTATGTCTCAACGAGCCGGGCTGGTCGGGACTCAAATACACGATCTTCAACCTGCCATGCCAACATGATAACCCTTAGGCCATCAAGACCACAATGATAAAATGTCAACTTTTACACCATGATTCGTTGCAACTGGGCAAGTATCCCATAAAAAAATGTATAAATGTAGTAATCGGCTCAAAAGCTCAAAATAAATTCACCAAATCGCTAACCGGAGTCATAGTTGAAAGAAATGTTTAATAATGGAGATGAAATCGTTCCAGCTTCAAACTAAGTTTTTTCAAAAAGCTAAAATTAACTACTCACTCTTCAGTTGCATAATATGAGCAACATTCATCAGTTGTTCACAATTCTCAAGATCAGTAACAGGAACTTGTCCAGTGTAAATGAAGTTGATACAATCCTTAACAGAGGCCATTGGGACATTCTTCATTGTGACACTACCAGAACGACTCTCAACATTCTGAAGAAATACAAATTACTTGTACAATTTGATGGAATGAATTGCTACAAATCAACATATGGTTTGGTTTTCATGTATGTGCAACAATTTCACATTAAATTTATTTAATTTCAATTGTATGAATTAACTTTACATGTATTGTTTTTCTAAATTGTTGAATACATCAATGTATGAACACCAGATAGAAATTATGAAAATTAATTTTATGGAATCCTTTTAGGACGGTGTATACACACGAGGAGTCTGGACCCCCCTTTTTGGATGACAAAAAAGCTCGGATGTGAATGTTTAATAAAATTTGCCTCCCACCGTTATCGATGTCAATTTCGTCTTTAGTTTTGCGTCTGTGTTTCTGATATTATACACGGGTTTTTTCGTTTATCGCAAATTCAGACGTTTTGTTTTCGGAACAACGTAGTGGCGTTTGCGGTTGCCACTTTAAATGCTTGCCTTAGACTCTTTCGATCTCTGCGTAATAAACACAGAGAACAACCGCCCCATTTCGCGAGATCAAAGTTTGTTTATATCGTTGAGATGCATCGTGCACTAAGACTTAAGGGTCAATAATAGATTAGCTTTTTATTAGCAAAGAGGTCGATAAAAAAGTCAGTTCGGTTAGAGAAATCCTTTTACTTTTCTTTCTTTATAGCCACTTCCTGGAGTGGATCACCATGGCCAAGCCCTGTACAAGAGGCCACATATAGACTAACATGGTTAGAATTGCTGGAAAGATATGACCTTTTCCTGTTCGGCTTTACCTACCTAAGTTATCACACCCTGGGTTGAGTAGTGGGCATGGACTAACGAGCCAGACACGCGGGGCTCAAACCCGAGATCTTCAACCTGTGATCCCAATATGTTTAACCACTTGTTCATCGTACACTTGATATTTGGTTTGCAATTTGATACGATCGCGACACACATAGTACTACACACGTATAAACTAGCATTGTCATATTGATAAGGTCCATCACAAATACATATATATCATTCACAGCAAAGATAAAGGAAAGCTACTAAGTGGTTCAGTCATCTCCAGGATGTTTCCACATAGAGTGCAGGTGCCAGTAATTAATCGTGTGCTAGCTATTTTAAGGTAGTTCCTTTACTTATGGCCTTGCGTAGCAAATTTCAATAATATAAATATAGTAATAAATATAAAATATAGTAATAATTTTCCTATTTATATGGATTTACCATAATCATAAGCAAGTTTTTACCGGTAGACTATTCGCACAATAAATGACAACACTGCTGCAAAACCCTACTGAAAGGAATTCCTGGAACGTTATCAAGCAGCGCCACCCAACAAAGTTACGCAAATATGTCATTCACAGCAAAGTTAACATTATTTTAATATTTTCAATACTTACCTATATGGTTTCACAACAAGGTACAAACACGCAATTGTCATTCACAGCAGAGCTAACAGTATTTTTAGATACTTTTCGCAATGCTAACAACGCTAATCCTTTAAATACCCACCTTGAAAGCGAGATGCCAGATCAGAAAATACCAAAATTTAGTGGTGTTTGGAAAATTTTAGGAATTTTTTGTTTTTACGTGTTTTTACGTTATCTTCTAGGTACAACCCTGTTTGTATGGTTTTTACAACTCACATGGATACTCACCTCGTGAGACAGCATAGCTTGGAAATAATCTGATCCTGCCGATAGAACATTCCTGTGTGCTGGAATCTCTTCATTACCAACTTTTACTGTGAAATCACAATGCTCTTTGGTTTCTCTCATTCTGAAAGCACAAAGTGTATTTGTACAAAATAATTTTTAACTACAAATAGTAGTAATGAGTAGGGCTCAAGTAATTGCCCTAATTTATTTCCTGTGTGTTTTGAAATGCGACTGAAAGGAAACAAGGAGGTATCACTTCACGCCATCCAGAGCAAATACTACTCACTGCACTTCATTACAACGGTTCAGTCCTCAAGGATTGTTTTCCACTCTGCTATTTATAGTAACTTTTTGCCCTATGTGTGGCTGATAATTTTATTTGTTACCGTTAAGTGATTCTTATGGTTCCGCATAGAGCAAATATAACAAAAAACTTATTAAACAGTCAGTTAGGTTTTGCAAAACAGCAACTATAGGATTGTAGTTTATGAAGTAACAGACCCAGATATTGATGGAAGATTAAAGAAAGGAAAGCAAAGTAGATTGCAACTCAATAAATAAGATTTGAATGAACAATGGTTCACCTGTTGAGATTCCTTAATATTTCAACAGCATGATCTCTCTCATCTGTGTTAGAAGTTGGATCCATTTTCCCTTCACGTATATTTTACTCCAGCAAAACTGAATTAACTAAACGTTTGTAGTTTACTAAACTAAGAATAATAGTTTGATTAGTCGACATTAACATGGTACGTTTGCAGCAGAGATGCCATTTGATTAATTTAAAATTACATGTTTTAAGAGTGAAATAAACATTGCCAGACAGGAAAATGTATCTGCGCGCCGGAAGCCCGCTGAAATTTTTGTAAAAATTGAATAAAAATTCTCACTTCAAAGGCTAAATGTTACGAAATATACGAAATTAATCACGGAAAATATTGCGCAACGCAGGCGCGCGAAAATTTTGTGAAAATTAAATTAAAAACTCTACCCCCCTGACCAACTATGCAACTAAGCTAACCAGTAACCACCGCTATTACGTTTTGTTTGTACTCTGACACGCAGAAGTATATTATCAGAGCAGAAGAAACATCAGAATATAAAGATATATTTAGGCTGTTTTGAGTTGAATGTTAGCTGATGCTCATCTTAAATAGAAGATATATTTTGTAAAAAAACAGCCATGTCACAATATAGACAACGAGGCATGTCGGGAATACGTCTGTGTGGTATGAAAAAATAAATAGCATTATTCAGTAATGTGAAGAGAACGTAAATTGCACCAGGAATACCAGATGCAAAAATGCACAATGATAATGCTCTTATAACCATGCCTTCGAATGAGACCGCACGAAACGCATGTGTGGTGCACAACGAACATTCTTTTGTCGAAAGAGAATTTTTTGTGACGACACAATACTGCTAATATGCTAAATATTGCTTAATGCCAGATTTTTTCACGAAAACTGTACTCATCCTACCACCATTTATCACCACCGGTCTACCATTCTCATATTATATGCAATGTGAACAATGATATTGGGGTGACATATGCTTAATTACGCGCATGTTTTTCTGTCCTGGATTTTAAAACAGATATCATAAAACTGGATCACTTTGATGTAAGATGTTGGTGACGTTTCTTGCGGTGGCCATATCTTACAAATACAGCTGAGTTGGACATTGGTACATGGTACGGTACGAAATTGCTGCCCAGCGAATCGTACCTGTTTTCGTACTGGTTCGAAATTTAGTACGATAAATGAAAAATATTAATCGAACTTCATTTCGTACTGGTACGAAGTTCGGTACGATGTACGAAAAAAATAATATCGTACGGTACGGTACGAAAAATTTTCGAAAGGTACGGTACGAAGTTCGGTACGAAATTATTTTGCGGGTTCGAAGTACGATAAAAATTTCGTACCGTACCGTACTGCCACCCCTGGCTCTAGGTGGTGAAATATCTGGTGCTTAGCTGTAGCCATTTAGGTCAATTTGCGGAGCCACTCTGCGCAGAAAGTACGAATCTTTAGCATAACATTTTGTAACTACACAAGGGTTCATAGTTTTTCACACGCCTACGCTGTATTCTCTGCTTCTTCTCTTATAAGTGAAAATATAACAGTATAGACTACCGCTATATTGACACCTGCATTAAGCTAGCAGACACTTCCATCAAACAGTTACCGATTTTTCAATGAGTCTATTCACCTTCCCCAAATCTTAAATATTCATTAAAAATAGCCAAATATTTGTTTGTCACAGTATTTTTTCTCAAGCATGTTCGAAACATATTTGTACGCCGAGAAGTAAATTTTAAAGAAATTCTACCGAAGGGATTACGGGGAAATTGATCTCCATGTAGAAGCGCAAAAATGGCAAATATTTTGGACAAGGAAGGTTTAAGTGACGAACAAATTATTCGTCACGCTATTGCTTGTTGCAGTATGTTCAAAATATAGTTTTACACCTATGAGGAAGATTTAAAGAAATTTTACCGTGCGGATTATGGGGATATTCCCCCCTTTTCATGAAAAAGTGCAAAATATCTTTAATGAGGACGTCATTAATTGACAAACAAATTATTTGCCACGCTATTCCTTTTCACTGTATGTCCAAAATATATTTCTACACCTATAAAAAAATATTTAAAGAATACTACCGTGCTAATCACGGGGAAATTTCTTTCCCTTTTCATGAAAAAGTGCAAAAGATGGCCTGGTAGTTAAACATATTGGCATGGCAGGTTGAGGATCTCGGGTTCGAGCCCCGGCAAGTCTGGACAGCTTATCTATGCCCACCACTCAACCCAGGGTGTAATAACATGGGTAGGCTAAGCTGAACAGGAAAACATCATATTTTTCCAGTAATTGTAACCCTGTCCGTCTATAAGTGGTCGCTGTTACAGGGCCTTGGTCAGGGTGATCCACTCAAAGAAGTGGTTATAAAAAAAATACAAAATATCCTTACTAAGGACGTCATTAAGAGACAAAAAAATAATTCGTCATGTTATTCCTTTTCACTGTATGTCCAAAATATATTTCTACACCTATGGAAAAAATTTTAAAAAATTCCACCTTGCAGATCTTAGGCAAATTCCCCTTCCTTTCTATGAAAAAGTGCAAAAATGAGTAGTATGTAAATAGTACATTATTTCAGGGTGGGAATGGGAAGAACAGTATCAGGTAGTGTTATATAAAATCAGAAACAAGATAAAGATTTGTTATTTTTGGAGTTTTTGGGGAGGCATTCAATTACTTCATTCAATTCAAACCGCTTTTTGATTTATTTTGTCGTGACATTGAGACCATTTTCTTACAGAAGTTTTTGTCTGCATCTCATTTTGTTTATTAAATTTCATTCTAAAAAGCCCGAAAGCGGTGGTAGCTTACGGCAAGCGTGTATGATGAATTTGATACAAGAGGTGGACAGCGAGGGTAATTCCATTCTCCTCCAGGTTCGACGGGGTTAGTGCGTGCTTGCTGTCGTTTTAGGGGTTTAAATGTAACAAATAATCTTTCCTAAAAATAGCCTGATTGGATTTATATATCTTTTTTTTTTGAAATTTTAGATTTTCTGACATCATACTGTAGTTAATGTGGGGAAAAAATCTCCAGAGAATGGGCGAGATATTAAGTTTTCTTTAAAGAACCTAGTTTGCTGTAGATTCCATTATCTCATATTATTATTTTAGGTTGGATGCGATATGTGTCCGGGATGGTACCACGCCAGCTGCTACGATATAATATGGAAGTGTCCAGCTTTTAGATCAAAACATTAGAGACTACATCTATTGGTACATGCTACAATGAAAGCACCTTTATAGTTTTTTCCAAATGCCGCAAAAAGTGTAACATGACGACCTGAAAACTGCTTTGTTAAATTGAGTCTCCAAATGCTTAAATTAATTATTTTTTGCGTGTAAGTAGCCGTTGTTCCTTTCCCAGCGTGACATCCGGTTTTGTAAGTGGGGCTGGGCAAAACCGAATCACTTGGAATTCGAATCGAACATACTGAAAGAAGGAATAGCATGACGAACAAATTTTTCGCCAATTAATAACATCCTTATTAAAGATATTTTGCCATTTTAGCACTTTTTTCGTGAAATGGGAGGTGAATTTCCTCATGATCCGCTGAGTAGAATTCTTTGAATGGATATACTAATTGAAAAAATCGATAACAGTCTGCTGAAAGCGTCTGCTAGATTTATACAGGGTATTGACCACTATGAAGCTAGCAAAAAAAAACTGGCAGTATTTGTTCTTAATTGCAGAAAGATCCCATACTTATATAATGATCCCTTTAAAAAAAAATTATTTGAGAAATGGAAATATCTCAATGAAAGTAGAGCTTGTGATGCTTGTAGAAAACTATATCAATTGGTAATTTCTTTATTTTCTGCTGCACGAATAGGAAAAAGCAGTAAAACTGAGCTAGAAGAACGTTCCAAGCTAGCTTAAAAATAGAAGACTCCATTGAAAAAGTCGCAACTCCTGCAAATCTAATAAGGGCAACATTTCAGCATAACGGGGCTATAGAGAAATGTATTTTGCATGTATCCATTAAATTATAACAGTGGAACATTTTGAAATTGCCAGATCAAAAGCAAAAATTGTTAAAAATTACAAATGTATTTCTTAAAAGTTTACGGTCATATTAAAATATTCAGAAATCCTATAAATCACATACAAGCAGCATTTCATTACTATGGATTGGTGGGCATCTATATTGAGCATGTACTCCCTAGATAGTGGGCACGATGGCCTAGTGGTTAAACATGTTGGCATCGCAGGTTGAAGTCTCGGGTTCAAGCCTCGCTTGGCATCGCTTATCCATGCCCACCACTCAACCCAGGGTGTAATAACTTGGGTGGGCTAAGCCGAACAGGAAAAGATCATATATTTCCAGTAATTGTAACCCTGTCCGGCTATAAGTGGCCGGTGTTACAGGGCTTTGTACAGGGTGACCCACTCAAAAAAGTGGCTATAAAAAAAAAAAGATTAGAACAAAAGCCAAATGTTCTAAGAGCACCAGATAATTTTTTTTTTTTTTGGAAAAATTAAGGTCATATTGAAAAATTCCTAATTCTGATAAAGGCTAACTATAAATTAGATAAAAGCAACATTTCAAAACCATAGGATGATAGAGAAATATATTTTACATATACTCGCTAAATTAGAACAACAGCGGGACACAAGACAATTACTTAATGCCAACCTAATAAAAGTACAAAAATTACTAAAAACGACATTTTTTTTTAAATTCATGGTCACATTCTAAAATTCGCAAGTCCTACAAATCTAATGAAGGCAACATTTCACAACTATAGGATTATAAGGAAGCGAATTGTGTATGTACTCGCTGAATCAGAACAACAGTGGAACGTTTTAAGAGTAACGGATAAAAGATAACAGAAAAAATTGTTACAGGTGACAAAATCTTTGAAAAATTTGGGTCATTGAAGATATCACAACACCTGCAAATCTAATAATGGCAAAATTTCGGAATCATGGCGTGGAAGAGAAATATATTCCACAACAACTCAGTAAATTAGAACATCAGCAGAACATTTTAGAGATACCAGAGAAAATTGTGAAAAAATAATAAATGTTAAAAATGACAATTTTTTCCGAAATACAGGGCAGGGTCATATTATATATGGACTCATATTTTTATATCTGGAAACTTTACTGTACTGTATGACATACCATACTATGGAAACACAACACTGATTTTCCTTCAAGAGTAGGGGGACTTTTTTATTTTATAGCCACTTCTTGAAGCGCAGGGGGGGGGGGGATTAGAATTGTGGTCTCATGAAGTACCGGTATAGTACTGGTGCCATATATCTGATTATCATAAAAATTTCCCATGTTGCAAGCGACTCAGTCTAACCCGGGAGACAATGCCAGATGCTTGCAGCATTGGCGCCTTCTAGTAAGGATGGGAATATTCTGCCAATTTTTATTTTGTTGACATTCAGGAATACGATACAGAATACTGAATATGATACTAAACTTTACTAGACCCTAGAATTGCTAGAAAGATATGTTTTTTTTCATGCTCGCCTTAGCCTACCCAAGTTATTACACCCTGACTTGAGCAGTGAGGGGTGGGCATGAATTGACGAGCCGGACCCAAACCGAGATCTTCAACCTGCGATGCCAACATGTTCAACCGCTACCAGCTGTCGGATTAACCGTACGCCATCACGGCCGCCTCAGCTAGACATGAATTATTCTGCCAACACTCTAATTTTCATCCAGTACCGATTACACAAACTAAACAAGAACATCTTTATGTCCCAAACTATAATTCATATGCGCGCATATTTATTCTAATCCTCCCTCTTTCTACTTGATATAAACCGTCGTATCCCCGCCCGCCTGTTCAGCTTTCACAGCACTGAAATGGGGAACTGAAATTCTGGTCGTAAGACAGGTGATTCCCCGATTTCGTCATAATTATTTAAAACACCTTTACAACAACATTTGCCGAACATGATTTAAAATGTTAGTAAAAAATCGTGGAATTTCTGAAATATATTCTTAGAACTACCTAATGGGCAAGGTGATTCCCTATTAGGTTTCAAAACTATATTCATTGATGCGTGGAAAGAACAAATAAAAAAGGGGATAACTTTGAACACTCATGTCGTAAACATGCTAGCCGTGGCGTCAAGACAATTTTATTGGGTGCGATCCCGCAAATTGCAATTCTATCGTCAATCGTTTGGGGAGAGCACATTTTTGGTTTATATTCGCACCGTGCATTCTGATGCCTAATCATCCTTGCGCCAGAGGCACGGAGGATTTATTTAAAAAATAGAACACAAATTCTTTCAATTTCAGCTAAAAAAGTAAATAAATTTTTAAAATGTTGCACAAAATTACGAACAAAACCACTTTAGTGTGTTTCGACATTCATTGTGACGAAAATTACTCAACATTAAAATTATCTGATCGGAAGTTATCAAGCGTGTAGTTGCCGGTTGCCAGTTTTATCATGTACATTCGGAGCAAGTGTTGATAATAATGAAGCAGTATTATTGACGTTTCGATTTTTTAAGCATGTCGTGCTCTAAATTTGTATTACTGACTAAACCTTCTGAAAATTTAAACTGAGAAATAAAATTCTCAGGCTGTGAAATTTGCTCATTTTAGATATGGGATTAGGTTGATGGGATATCTGGTCTACTTGTGGCATCTGTAACCTTGCGTTGAAGTGTGGTGGTTTATGCTGTAGACTAGTTTTCGGATTTGCTGATATTTTCGGTATTTAATTGCTACTGGTGGAGGCCCATTAAAAGATTTTTTCAACAGAGACCGCAGGGTCCTACTAAACAGCGAAAGTAGAGAAAAATCAACCACTAAAAGTTATACTACCAAGATCAAATTATTTAAACATATTTTTGGAATTGCAATTTGCGTATTCTGTATTTCTATCCTGAAATGAATGACCCTAATATAATTTCAACACTTTTGCATCCATCATACCGGTACTTTGTTTTTACTCATCTTCATTCTCCGTTATATTTTCTTTCTTACCTATTTCACATACAATATATTCTTTTAGATGTAATTTGATACAGAGTAAAGTTACCAATGGCTTGATGCTGGGTTCGTCACAGGTTGGCAGAATGTCAGCTACTTTGCCACCCAGACACCCGAAGAAAATGGATTTTATCAAAAGAATTTTTATCAAATTGGAAATATTTCATAGTATACCTTTCAGCGCTCTCGACCCAGGATAAAAATGTCAAACGCCTTCGATCCTTGCGTACCTTATTTATTAGATGAATATATGGTACGTATGATTTGTTGGTTCTTATTGGTTATTATTATTGACTTTCTCTTGGCTATATTGCACGCTTTAAGCTTCGAACCTCTGATCACCAAGTCGCAGGTTCGAATCCTGTGAGGGATGATAATTATATGCGAGAGATCAGCAGGATCCCTCTCTGGTGCACGTTGGTTCACATAAGCGCTGCTTATGGCTTCCTCCGCCAAACAGGTCTATGCGCAAGATTAATGAGAATAATACAAAAACCTCCCCCGATTCGGAATTGGCATCTGCACCAGAGATCATGTTTCGCCATATGATTAAGTTGTATTTTTCGCTTTCCTCTCCCGCAGGATAAAAATGATATCCCTATCCTATATTTCTTTAACATTATGGGCGCTACGTTTTTTTTATTGAATGACAATGATCGCTCGTCTTCTCATGAAAGCATGTTCAACTCGACATCTTTTCTCTCTTTATTATTGATCTCCCGTGCGTTTGTGTATTATATGAAATGGGAAATTTAGTAATAACTATAATTAGCATGCGCTAATATTTTATGAAGGGTACTCATTCAGATAATATATGTATCGGCATGAAAAACTAATATCGGTCAGGCCCTATGGAATCTATTGGTCAGCCCTGGATATATTTGTGTTGGCAGGGGTAAGGGAACATACTATGTGTGAGATGTCTTCATCTCTCTTGTAAACTATTCTTTATTTTCTTCATAGAATCTTGTTCGACCACTTGTTCTGAAATGTGTCAATGTGACCCAGAGACTGCTTGAAACAGATGAGGTATGTATCAGCCAGGACGGCAAATTTTTTTTTTTCTGCGGGTTTCTGAAATGTTCAAATCCTTTTCCAGAGTCGCCAATGTCAGCTACTCAAACACCCGAAGAAAATGGATTCCATCAGAAGAACATTTAGTAAATGGAAATATTTCATGATACGATTCCTGCTATAATAGAAAAATATCTTTTTTCGAATGCCTGGTAGCAACCCAACTGCAGGAAAAGCATCCGATTTGTCAATACTGCTACAAAATTTGACTTTTTCATACAATTTGTTGACAACCAATCACTCAAAAATCTTAAAATCTTTGAGCCACAGAAATATCATTAAATATTGGCAAATTTTCTTCAGGCGGAAGTTATTTTTTTCGGGTGTCCAGAGTAGCTGTCAGTCTGGTATTAGTCAGAGTTAGATCATGATTTAGTTTGATTCCTGGCATGTCAGTTTCAGATGATTCTAATACTCAATTCTGAGATCCATTATAATTCAAACAGTTGTTGCTTATTCGCATTTTGACCCATAAACCCCCCTCCTGAATGCAACCATTGGTCACTCCTATCTTACCTTTTTCTGAAAATTTTTCATATTTTATACATTTTGGTACTGTGATACTTTGATAATTACTACCAAACACTCAAATAGAGACATTTAAATCTTGTAGCCACAGAAATATCATGTAATACTGGTCATTTACTAAATTTTCTTCTGATGACAACCATGTTATTCGGGTCTCTGAGTAGCAGAGTATCTGTCATTTTGACAATCCGGTTTCAATTATGAATAGTTTGTGACTCCATTTAATTCTTGATGACAGATTCAGACGATTTGAATACATATTTCTTAGAGTCTGTATGTTTCAACGGTTTTGGATTATTCACGACTGTTAAATTTTGAACTACAACTAATGGCAAAAAAGTACATTAAATTGACTTTTTTTTTTTCAATTTTACTGAACAATAAGTGGATCTACTGAGCTCCTGCAACTGACCTTTTTCTAAGGCGATTCGCAATAATAGAAGACCTACCTTAAGCTGTCGGCCTCTACAGCTGACATTGTAATTCTGAATTCAATCTTTATAGCTTTTTTTATTCTACTTTTGTCTAAATATTTGGAACTAATATCACCCTTTCCTCGTTTCCAGGACAAAGCTGCAGAAATTCTTGAAATCTTTGAAACATTGATCGACACCGAAGTCAGTTTTATTTCACCATATGTAAAAGATCTAGTGTTAGTTTCTCTGCAGATGAGTTCCAGAACGGACCAGTTTGGTTCTTTTACATATTCAATTTTGATTTGATGCCCTGTAAGTGTGGGCTTAGTATATGTTGGCACCGCAAATTGAATATCGCGGGTCCGAGGCCTGGTGAGTCCAGCTCGTTAATCCATGTTCACCACTCAACCCAGGATAGGCTATGCTTAACAGGAAATGATCATATCTTTCCAGCAATTCTAACCCTTTCGGTCTGTATGTGGCTGGCGGTACAGGGCCTTGGTTAGGGTGATCCACTCCAAGAAGTGGCATTGAAAAAACATTTCAGCATGTCGTAAGTCAGCCAGGAGCAATGCCTGAATGGAATGTAGTTCCTACTTTTTTGTAGTGGCTCTTTGCTTCCTAAGTGTCATTTACTTGTTTCCTTTTAAACGGTGCGATTTCATTTTTATCTTGCGTGAGGGGGGAAAGCGGAGGATACCACCCAATCATATGGTGAACCACGGCCTCTCGTGCAGATACCAGTCGGGGTGAATTATTTAATTCATTATATTTCTCATTTTTTCTGTGAGTGGACTTCGTTGGTGGAGGAAGCTCCAAATTGTCCAGCAAGAGAGGCGTCCAGCACTCCTCTTGCACATAATCATCATCATGCAAAGCTTATTCGCAACGCTTTTCAGATTGAGCTAACCCAGCACCCTGTATCATAGATGCAGTGCCTCCTCTTTTATAACCACTCTTGGGAATGGGGAACCTGACCAGACTCGCCGGGACTTGAACCTGAGATCTTCAACCTGTGATGCCAACATGATACACTAGGCCATTGCAGACTGTCATGCTGCTTTTTTTATTGATTACAGATTGCAGCAAAATCAGACTTGGAAGAGTTCGGGCTTTGTCACTACTAAGATGGATATTCAAGTTAATGAAGAAGGTCAGTTATTTATTTTCATCGGCAAAAATCAGCATCGTAATATGAGTGATCTTTATTCGATTTGTTTCAGACTGTCAGAATGCTGACCTTGCTAATCAGACACCCGAAGAAAATGTTTCCATCCGGGAGGAAACTTGGCGAATGGGCATTAATCCATGACATATCTATGGCTGGAAGATTAAATGTCTCTTCTTGAGTGTCTGGTAGTAACCAAACTGTATCAAAAGTTTCAAAATCATCATCACTGGTATGAAATAGCAGTGTTAATGGTTTTAAAGCTTATTTGTTCTTTTGAAAAAATGATTTCGCGCATTTCGAACACTTGAAGAAGGCAAGATTCTTCCATCTTTGTTTGTTTTTGTTGCTGCTTGGAGTGAATTTCTCTAAAGAATGTGGTTTCTTTTTTCAGGCAGTCATCAAATTATCATTAAATGAACCGATATTGGACAATATATTTCCGATTATAACTTCGGCCGAGAACGACGATGAGATCAATTTTGCATCTGATGATGCAGAATCGGAATATCCTATTTCTTCTGCTGTATATGTGAGTATATATTAAGATTTTGAATTTATTTTGGTTGGTGCAAATTTGGTTGATACGAGACATTTAAAAAACACCCTATTATCTTCTAGTAAGATATTTATGAAGAAATATTCTCTATTTTCTTCTGCTGAAAGTCATTTTCTTTGGGTGTCTGAGTAGCAGTGTTAGTCTACCATGCTAGTGGTCTGCAATTTGCTTAGTTGAGTCCTATTTACTGCTTTACTCTCCTGAAGGATAAAAATGAAAAAAAATGAGATTTGAAGTCGTGGAAAATCCTTGTTGATTGATCTTTTAATTTTCAGATCATTGATGAACTGGCACTGCATTTGCCTCCTGAGAGATTGTTTAAAGCAATTGTAAGTATTTTTTTTTTTTTTACAGCCATTTTTTTGAGTGGGTCACCCTGTCTAAGGCCCTGTAACAGCAGCCACTTATAGGCGGACAGGGTTACAATTACTGGAAAGATATGATCTTTTCCTGTTCGGCTTAGCCTACCCAAGTTATTACACCCTGGGTTGGATAAGCGAGCCGGACTCGCCGGGGCTCGAACCCGAGATCTTCAACATGCGATGCCAACATGTTTAACCACTAGGCCATCGCGCCCACAAAGTATTGCTGTTTTATTATAATTGAATGTATCGCACTTAAAACAAAGCTCTATATTGGCACAGACTAGAGCTGAGCATATCGGTAGGACGGTAAATACCGGCATTGAGTTTTCCAAAATACTGTTTACCGTTATTTTTTCGCAATGTCGGTTTGCCGTGATACCGGTATTTTGTGACATACCTCCTAAAATGGTTACAAGTTGTTGCGTTATCGCGCCAAGGAGCATAAAAAACGGGTCTTGACATACCAGTGATGTTGGCATTTTACTTACATCCGTTGGCAAACTATTGAAATTTTGAAACAACAACCCGCCTGCATTTAGAGGTATGCTCCTGATTTTTTCAATAGGTCGCGCCTCTCGTGTCTCTCTAAGACAACACGATAGCAGAAAATGGCTTGTCATACAGATAGATCATAAAATATTGCCCAGTTTCTAAAATTTCTTCTGATTGCCTTTTTCTTCGGGTGTCTGAGTAGCAGGTAGCTGGCATTCTTCAGGTCTGACCCAAATACTTTTTGTTCATTAATTAACATGATTTTCTTTCTTTTATTCAGATGCCGAGGCTGGAAATTTTAATGTCAAGCAATGAACCTCACCATGTAAGGGGCCTCGTATTAACACTAGCCTGCCTTGCCGAGGGAACTTCAGAATATATTAAGAATAAGTAAGTACGCAGTATTTATAAATGTCTCATTCTTTCTGATGACTTTGGGGGAAAGGTCAGAGCAGGGTTTCAGAATATTGGTTTTCTTCGGGTGTTTTAAATGTTCATGTCATTTTCTTTGGATGGACTTTTTTTACTCTGTGATTGAAATAGTTCAGATTTGCTAAATTTTCTGACGTAATCTGTTTTCTTCGGGTGTCTGATATTTTGTCATCGTAGGCCAGAGATATTTCATGTTAATTAATAGCCTAAGTTGAATTGATTGTATTGCTCTGTGTAGGTTAGGGCTTTAGAAGTGGTATATGGTTTTAACAATGCCCAGGGCAGATACCACTCACTGCACTTTATATATTGGTATTTTACTTTCATTTGGAAAGTAAAAATATTCAAACTAATCTTTCTCCTAACATACCTTAATATTTTTTTCAGTCACCTGAAGCCTTTTCTGGAAATCGTATGTCGAGCCTCGTTGAGTGAAAACCAAGGAGTCAGATCCGCTTCATTATTTGCCATCGGACAATTCTCTGAACATTTACAGGTAAATGGGTATTTATGTTAAAGATGATCTCATCTTAAGTTACGACCTCTCGCGCAGATACCAGTTTCGAATCTGGGTGGAATATTCGAGCTTATCATATTTTTCCTGTTCATGGACTTGGTCGGTGGAGGAAGGTGTAAGTAGGGCTTTCGGGAACCACCGTGCGCCTTCGAGGCGCCCAGCAGACATCTGGCATATAATCATCCTCCCCTAGAAGATTCGAACTTTCGTCTTAATCAGAGATGCATATCTCCAAGCGTATTGTCATTGCTTTACCGATTGAGCTAACTGGGTAGAATAGTCTAGAATTCTGATCAAGGAACAGGATTAGAATTGCTGGAAAGATATGATCTTTTTCTGTTCAGCTCTGCCCACCCAAGTTATTTCACCCTGGGTTGAGTGGTGGGCTTGGATTAACAAACTGGACTCGCCGGGACTCGAACCTCAGATCTTCAACCTGCGACGCCAACATGTTTAATCATTTATCCATGTTTTCTCAAACTATTTCATTTTGAGGGAAAATTGCAAAGACAGCTTTGTTTGTTTATTATAAGACTAGGGTGGTGCGCTGAGATTGCTATGCACAGGTTGGGCACATGAGAGGTCGTATTTCATATGGTTAAGCTGTATACTCGACCTTCCTCTTCCGCAGGATAAAAATGATTCGCTCCTAATTTGTAATTTCCAGAAAAAATTATTCAATCCTATCTCATTTCAGCCTGATATCAGTAAATTCTCTGCAGAAGTGATGCCGTTGCTTTTTGAAATTTTAAAGAAAACCTCTGAATCGAACAAAGGAATCACAAGGGCTTATTACGCAGTGGAAAATTTTGTTGAAAATTTAGGTGAGTGGATTTTGGTGGACATGGTCGTTTATTCGAAAGCGATCAGTTTCAGCAAGCATTGGTTGTTGGTATCATCAGCATCGACATGCAAAATGACCAAGGTCACTGCACTTCACCATAGCAGTTTCGTTTGGAATGTTTTCCGCTTAGAGTGCAGTTGCTGTTACTATATTGATGGTTTCGAAGCTTTTTGTCCATCAGAAGGAAATGACATTATCATTTCAGACACCTGAAGAAACAAAAGATTTTGTCATCGGTATTATCAGTCTCAAATACCTTTTTTTTATTGAAATCCACTCAAAGTTTATATGTGAGTATATGTCACCGATGGATTGTGCTGCATTATGTATTTTCTCAGTGAGTGCCAAAACCCGAAAAACACTAACTAGTAAAAGTCGTTTTTTATTGCAATTGACTCTGAGCAAGGCCGTAAGCATTGCCTAAAAGGAACTAACTAACACGCTGAACCACTATAGTTAAGTGTAGTGAGTGGTATCTGTCACACGCAGGAAATACATTATGACTATTCTAAAGCTCCTTCCTACAGGGCTTAGATATTAATTATCTTTTGGATTTATGTTTCAAAATTACCTCGTATTTTTTGTTGATATTTGCGTTATAAGACTACTGTCTATTTCTTTAAGACAATGACATCCTTCCGTACCTTGATCGATTGATGAGTCATCTTCTAACGACGTTGCAAACTTGTGAGAAAATCCATACAAGGGAGCTGGTGGTCAGCGCAATAGGGGCTGTCAGTAAGTTTTTTTTTTACTTGGAGTGGATCACCCTGATCAATGCCCTGTACCAATGGCCACTTATAGACGAACAGGGTTATAGTTGTTGGAAAGATATTTTCCTCCGGTTTTGCTTGGCCTAGTTATTACCCCCTGGGTTGAGTGGTAGGCATGGATTAACGAGCCAGACATGCCAGGACTCGAACCCGAAATACTAAATCTGATGCCAATATGTTAACACCTAGGCAATCGTGCCCGCTGAGTAAACTAAGTAATGGAATAGAGACTTGTACTTTTGAGGGTGTTGCCTTGCGCATAATCGCCCTTGAGCGCTTACATAATTGCACTAATATCGTTCTCATAATTCCGTAATATTTACAATATTTACATGGTTTCCAGTCTCTATCCCTGTTCCCTTATAAGTGGTCTCTCCCATATCTGATCAGGAACTTGTCAAGAGTGACCCACAGATCCTCAAATAGATTGCGGGATCTTTCAAAGGTACATACTTGACAAATCATTTTGGGGGTTGAAGGTACAGGCTTTAGAATAGTCCTGACATATTTCCTGCATGTTGAAAAAGACGACTAAAAGGAAACAAAGAAATGGTAGATGGTTTTAGCATCACCCAGGGCAGATATCATTCAATGTACTTTACCATAGAAGTTCTGTTTTATTTGGGATGTTTTAGAGTGCAATTGCTGCCTTGCTCCGGGTGATCCACCCAACTAGGTGATTATATAATAAAAATAAATGTGTTTGAATTGCGGTTTCAGTTTCGCCCAGGGCAGATACCATTGCTGCATTTTTTCACTCAGGGTGCACTTTCTGGTGCTTAGTAGTAACTCTCCGCCATATAAGTGGCCTTTACTTGGTTACTTTCAGGTGTTGCTTCAAGAATTCATTAATGAAAAATATTAATAATTTCAGCCAACTCAGCCAAAGAGAACCTCTTGCCATACCTGGGAGAGATTTTATCACAACTAAGAGTTTGCTTACCGACCATGAATCAGCAAAACGTACAAACAACGACAGAGCAAAATGAAGAAGCTGAAAATTTATCATTGCTACATATGCAAACATTGGGTGGGTTTTATATCATGATTTTGCTGCACGGTAGAGCAATTTTCAGAATATTCAGAATTTTTAGTTAGATTCATTTTCGAATCAAATATGAAATTGTAAAAGCTGCAGTATACGCTTGCGTGGATTATGTTTTCTCTTTGTTTGATTTGAACGTCTGTCAAGATTTGTGCTTTGCAGATTTGTGAGTGCAGTTCTTAAACGAGCAGATATGTATTGCCATTTTTGTTCTGTTACTCGGTAGGAGTAAGAGGTGACCAAAAGGAAGCAAGGAAGTGATGGGAAGTTTTAACATTGCACAGGGCAGATACCACCCATTGCGCTTTTACCTTCAGCGGTTCAGTCACTGTACAGATGCTGCTATTACATTTTGTAGTAGCTCTTTGCTATTAAGTGGCCGTTTGTTGGTTCCTTTCAGGCGCTAGTTCAGGCCTTGCTCTGCGATTTTCAATCAAAAAAAAAATTTAAAATTTAAAAATATGTTTCATTTTATCCTCACATTTCATGCAACACAAGGGCAAAATGAAAAACAAATGTTAAAAAATAAGAAAAGAACGAGAAAGTTCATTGGGGCCTTAACATCTCTATTATATAAATTCGAAGACAATTTATTACCATCGAATCGGATTCAGAGAGACTGAATCAATTTTGATGACAATAAATGATCGGAAATGAACTTTATTTTCCAGTATGCAATTAATAATGTTTACAATTATATCTGGTTACGAGATTTATCTTGCTTCTTGCTGAGGTTATCGAGCAACATCCCAAGGCTATGGCTTACAGTGACTCGCCCAGGGGCACCCCGCATGTAGTGCTCTTTAAAGGCTTTTTTCGTTCATCGTTCATTGATCTTGATTAGGTGTTACGCTTTCATAACGTTACTGAGGCCCACTTCAATAAAATATTATCCCATTTCAGACACACTGGGAGTGCTCGCTCGTACTGTTGGTAAAAGCAATTTCATCCCGTTAGCAGAAGATTGTCTGAAACTTGGAATGAATTTAATGGAGAATGAAAGTAATGACCCTGACATGAGGAGATCAGCGTAAGTAGTTATATAGAGAATCGCAGAGGGCAAAAATATAAACATTTTTCAATTTGGATGCTAGGAAGGCAGCATAATAACTCAACTGTAGGATAAAATATAGAATTTCATTTTATTCTGCGGCAGAGGAAAGCTGAGAGTACAGCTTAATCATGTGGTGAACCACTGCCTCTTGCAGATACCAGTTCCAAATGGTGGTGAAATATTTTGGCTTGTCATATTTCTCATTTTTCCTGTTCGTGGACTTGGTTGGTTGGGGAAGCCGTAAGCAGTGCTTTCGTGCATCGGCGAGGCCGCCAGCAGACCTCTCTCATATGATAATCATCCCACACAGGAACTTGCATTTTGACGATCAGAGATGCGTATTCTCATATCTTTTTCTGATGTGAGATGTCCAGCAGACCTAGTCAGTTAGAATCATCGCTAACAGGATTCGAACCCACGACGCTAGTGATGCATAACTCTAAATTTATTCCCAACTCCTGTTCTGACTGAGCTCACCAGGCATTCTTTACTTCTTTGCAATTTGGACGGTTTTTAGTCGGCCTCTTCGGGAACTGCTTCCAGCTTCACTTAAAAAAATTAAATACAAAGAACCTTGCAGCCGCAAGATGAAACTCTTCTTTTTTCCAACGTCACATCAGCGGTTTTTAAAAAATTCATTTTCATCACAGATACGGTTTATTTTCTGCCATCGCTACAATTGTGGAAGAGAAAATGTCTCCTTTCCTGAACGTGATCGTTAAACACATGTTGGATTCATTGAGATCCACAGAAGGGGTGATGGTAAGTAAAGTTCTGGGGTCGCATGTAAGAATTTCTGTCTGCGTTTTCAAACATGCGAGGATATCGGTGAAAGTGTTAAGAATACACTTTGAGCTTCGTATCTCTGATGTTCCTAAGTTCAAATCCCCGAGTTAGAGGATTGCTGGCTTTCACTGTGGTTCATGTAACTGCTGTAATGGTTTCCTCCACCAACCCTGTCCCAGACCAGCTACTTCGACACCCGAAGAAAAGGTGTTACAACAGAAGAAAATTTGGCAAATGGTCAATATTACATGATATATCTGTGTTTAGAAGATTTCTAATCTCTCTTTGAGTGTCTGGTTTTAACCAAGTTGTATAAAAAGTTCAAATTTATCAATACTGCTATGGAATGACTCCTGTCAAGAATATATTCATACCCTTTCAGACACCAACATGCTTGGAAGAAGCCTAGTACCCTGAAATCATTCGCACCTGCCTTTGCAATACTTTTGCCGAAACTGTTTAAAAACCTTGATTTAAACTGAATCGCAACATCATTAGTAATGAAGATGATTTAATGAAGCTCGTTCATAATATTTTAAACCATAGATACCAATATTTCCACCTCCCAGGCTCACTACACAGAGGAATCGAACGGCGGAGCATCGTCAAAAGATTTCTCGTTCTTGGATGACAATAACCAAGAGACAGATCTGACAACAGAAGCTGATTCACAGGTTTGTTTGATTTTACTTTCATCTACATATCTGAATAAATCACTCTGAGCAAGGCAATATATACAAGTAGTTTTGTACAGGGATGTAAGATTCACATTTTCCAATCTAATTGATATTATGATGTCGTAATAGGTGGCGCAGGCTAAAATGTTTAATTATTTTAATATTTTTTAATAAAGATACAAATTCGAGCAGTGAGATTTGGATTGATTTCGATTCATGTCCTGTTCGGATGATTCGAATACGCACTTTTTTAAACCAAAGTTATTAATATATATTTCCCAAAGATTTTGAAATTTTACATATATGTTAAATATTTGAAATATTTGTACCAGTGGCCACTTATAGAAGGACAGGGTTGAAGTCGAAGTTATTACACCCTGTGTTGAGGCATGGATTAACGAGCCGGACTCGCCGGGACTCGAACCCGAGATTTTCAATCTGCGAGGCCGATTCCACCAGATTATTACTTGCAAAGGAGGAAATAGCTTTGCTGTGTATTGAGATTTTCAATGAACTTCTTTAATAAAAATAGAATTCGAAAAGATTTCTATATTTTTCATTGGAATATGTTACATGCAAAGTCGGACGTAGCAGCCAAAAAGAACCGACTAATGAGCACTTATATTGTAAATAGCTGCCTCAAATGTAGTACCAGCGTCCACACTCTTTGGTGTAATAACTTGGTTAGAATCAAAAAGATGATGCCTTTTCAATAACGCTAAGTGGCCACTGGTAGAGGCTCCTGTTCAGAATCAGAGTCGTCAAACGAAAGCTTATATAAAAAAAATCCCAAGATATACTAAAGTGCATTATGTGGTATCTGCCCTGAGCGATGGCAAAGCCATCTGCCTCCACTTAAACTTTCCTTTTAATGAGGGGGTTATTCTCAGTGGATATCTGAGTAGTCTGTAGATCCAACTGGTACAAAGAAGTACATATTTCTTGATCTTAGGATGACGATGATGACGACATTGAAGGCTTCTCGGTTGGTAATTCTTACATGGACGAGAAATCGGATGCTTGCGAAGCTATCGGAGAAATTGCAAAATATACAAAAACAGAATTTCTGCCGTACTTGCAATTAGCATTTGAAGAGGTCAGTTTATCTTATCAAAGTGCAGAGATTGTATCTGCCCTGGATGGTCATGAAAACCACATTTCTATGTTTTTTGACACACATGAAAATATACCAATTCCAAAGTCTGAACCTGCATCATCACACAGACGAATCAAATTTTCGAATACACTCAAAAATAAATATATTTTATTACGTAAAGTTTGGACTTTGAGGATCTATATTTGAATTCATGGATTTAAAAAAAAATAGTTTTTTTTTATTGCATGATTCATAACATTTTGGAGAAAACTAGCAAAAAAGAATTACCATATTGGTTGAGTTGCTAACTACTTATCCTTCTTCTATGCCTTTGGATAAGGGCATCCGAATCATAGGTTTGTCAAAATAAACCATATCTATGATTTTACCGATCAAACCAAATGGGCTTTTGGTTTTTGATTGTTCTGTTTCATGTCATTCAAATATTTTTCGTGTTCAGGTATATCATCTTGTGGATTTCCCGCATTCTGATGTGCGGAAAGCAGCTATAGCAGCCAGCGGAGAACTGACGATGTGTGCGCATAAGTTAAAGAATGAACATTGTGAGTTTAAGTCATATGATCCCAGGCACAAATATGTAAGGGTGTGAAACTGCCACAATATTAATAAAATAAACATCTGAATAAAATTTTATTATTGATCCATGACATCACAACGTAGCCAATCATATGATGTCAATTTAGTTGGGCCGCATGCTCAGCTTTCCTCTTTCACAGAATAAAAACGAAGGAATAGGATTGAAGAAGATTTCATTTTTACTTTGCGGGAGAGGAAAGCCAAGAACGCAGACTAATCGTATGACGACCCACGGCCTCTAGTTGCAGTTATGTGAAACTGGCTAGGTGTCCACTGTCCAGCAAACCTCTCACATATACTCAACCTACAAAGGATAATAAGAGTAGTGTCTGGAATAATATCCGAGCACTTTTGCTGATCAAACATTGATGTAAAATCCAAGCTCTCATGCAGATACCAATTCCAAATCTGGGATGAGATTTTTGCTCAAACGTTAACTGGTTTGTCTCGTGCATGGACACGGTTGGTGGAGGAAGCCCTCAACTTGTGCTTTTTTGAACCAGTGTGCTGGCGATGACCTGATATTCTCGCCTTCTCGCATTAATCATCAGAATTCGAACAAAAGATGATTAGAGATACTTACCTTGAACAATGTCCTAACGCTTCTACTGATTGAGCCAAGTGTCCACTTTACATCCTGATAATATCTTTATTTATTGACAGTTTCTTCCTTCATCTCTCAAATATTTCCCGTCATCTGCAAAACTCTGGTGAAAGACACTGAGCGATTGGTTGTTATGGGTTCCATAGCAACAGCCAATCAGATGGTAGAATGCTGCGGAATGGGCTGTTTCGTCAACGGAGAGGCTTCTTTAAAAGTAAACAGTCAAAAATAATTTTTGTTGATACTTTTTCTGTCAAGTATGACTAGCGGATTGTGACTCATGCTTTACAAAACGAATTTCCTTACTGGGTATTTTTCTGAGGACACCAACAGCCAATTTTATTGCATAAACATAGTACCAGCAATTGCACTTAAAACATTCCGAACAGTGGGGCAAGTGCTGTCTTCGTGGCAGAATAAGAAGTGGTTTTACCATCACACCTGCCACTCACTGCACTTCATTGTCGCAATCTAGACTTTGGTTTCCAGAGTGCAAATGCTGCTACTGCCTTTTGTAGTAGCCATATGGACGGCTGTTAGTTGGTTTCTTCGGACTTTGTTGGGAAGTTTTGAGCATCCTGGTTCAGCCGAAGTTGAGCCCACCAAAATTATTACCCCTTTGAGTTGATTTTTTTATAGCCACTTCTTCGAGTGGATCACTCTGACCAAGGCCCTGAACTGGCGACAATGGTTAGAATTGCTGGAATAATATGATATTTTCCTGTTCAGCTTAGCCTACCCAAGTTATTACGCCCTGGGTTGAGTGGTGGGCGTGGCTTGATGAGTCGGACTCAGATCGGGGCTCGAATTCAAGATCTTCGAACCTGAGATACCAACATGTTTAACCACCTTGATTTCCCGGCATAGATTAACAAGCTAAATTTTCGGAACTCAAATCCGAGATTAAACCAGAACAAATGGATTGCTTGTGAACCTTCACCAGTTGCGCATTTATTCTTGTTAATATAATGAGTCCACTCGCTGACTTCAACCTGCGATGCCACCGAGCTTTGACAGTAATTGACAATCTATTTCTTTTGTTTTAGGAACTGATGGCTCCTCTGTTCCTTGTTATGAGCGGAAAATCAGCTTGCCAAGATTCCGAGGATGATAGTTCGGATGTGGATGAGCAAGAGGTGTGTGGGAAAACTTTTTCTTTTTTTTTTTTTGAGGAGGTTGAGAGGCAATCCAGGAAAAAAAATTCTCTAGCTAGATAATTCACTCTAAGCCAGGAGTTCTTAAACTGGAGGGCGCGAATAATCTCGATATTGTAAAGTCGTTTTCTGCTCTTGTCAAAGTGATAGCGAAATGTTAACGCAAACTAGATTGCAATAGTTGATATGAGATGTTCATCTGCGTCCTGCAAAGCCACGAATAAAGTTTTTGTCATCCAACAGCTGCACCCTTATTGGAAAAATAAGACATAAATGGATGAATGTTTGTTTTATATGATCAATACTGAGATTTAGATGATGCTCAAATCAGAACTTTTATATACATTCATCGTTCATGGGATTTGAACCTATGTCAGGATGATCAGGGGTGCTTAGCTCGAAACATATTCCCTGTGCTTTACTAATTGAGCTAATCGGACAGCGTTTGATTATTTCTGGAGGTTTTCCTAACATGTTATAAACCCATCCATAAGAAGCTCTGGAAGTTTTAGATTAAATTACTGCCGATAATATTTAACATGCATAATGCAGAGACAAAGTGCCACCCGCGTGTCAAAACTGAACCGCCCGGCCTTTTAATCTGGCCCACCTGATTTTGGTATAATTTGGCCCAGACAGTTGGAAAATTTACCAACTTTTTTTCTTGATCATGTGCTCGAACATCCCTTAGTATTCGTGTCTCTTGGCATTCATAAAGATTTCTAGCAATCCAGTATGTTTGTGAACTATAATCAATTATTTCACCAAATTCCTGGTGTCAACATGTTTATGTTTTTAGGCCGAATATGACGAAATGTTGATCGAATACTGTGGTGAAATTTTGCCAGTTTTAGCAGGAAGTCTTGGGACTACAACATTCTTGCCGTATTTTATTGGATTTCTCCCAGCATTGGTATCAAAATTGGTGAGTTTTTCAGTTCATATGGGATCCAGAAATATTATATGAAAGTTTGTTTCCAGCTTGTGATAAGTTGCGTCCTCGGTTTTTCGGTGTCGCACTTGTGATAAATTGTGTCAAAGGCATGATATTTTGTGTAAAGCTTGTGATGATTTGTGTTCACTCTGTGACATGTTGCAACTTGACTTGAGATATGTTGTTTCAAGTTTTGTTTTATGTTATAGACATTCTGTCTTTAACTTTTGTTTAAATTTGTGATGTTTTCTACCCCTTCTTATCGAAATTCACACTGAGAAAGGCCAAAGGCAGAGCCTGAAAGGAAACAACTAACGGCCACCTAATAGCAAAGAGCTACCAAAGTAGTATCAGCAACTGCAATCCAAACGGCAAACATCCCAAGTGAAACTGAACCGCTGTGGTAAAGCGCAATGAGTGGTTTCTGCCCTGGGCGGCCGTAAGATCATCTACCACTTCTTTAGTTGCCTCTTACGGCACGCAGTAAATACGTTAGGACTATTCGAAAACCTGTACCTACAGGCCTTAAGAAGATTTCCCAAATAAAATATAGAAACCGTGGCATATTACTTCATTTTGCTTTCAATGGATGTGTATATTAGATCAGAACTATGAAACTTTATGTCTAACTTGAGATAAATTGCATCTATATTATGTTCAGCTAGGGATACTTTGTGTCTACTGTGTCTGAATGGTTGTGAACTAATACCACATTTCTTTTCTAGAAACCTTCTTGTACAACATCAGAGCGATCATTTTCAGCTGGTACAATCGCAGAAACATTTCAAAAGCTTGGTCCAGGATCAGCAAAAGAGGTTGTGGCGCATGTCATACCCAGTTTATTAGAACTAACAAAGTAAGTCTAGTAAGCAAATTTAATTATATATTATTGCCTGTGACTCGACTTAGCAATACAAATGACTAATACTTCCTTGCAAGTTTATAAGATTTTCCAATGAGATCGTAGTGTATTTAGACTTTTTCTACATGAATTGAATTAAAAAATTTCATAAAAAGTTAAATGAAGCTATATAGCATGTAGACATGAGCTATCCACCCTGCAACTGGCGAACAATTGAATGTATAAATGATAAAATAAAACATCTGGGCAGTTCATGTGATGGGCGAGTGCAATACTTATAAATATAATTACTAGGAAAGAGAAGACATCGCAAGACATCAAAAAACTTGCGATAAAATATCGTATTTAGCATAAAACTAGTGGAAATATAAACTTTCGAAAGTTTGTTGACAGCCAAAAATAAGCGAGGGAGCCATAAGAGATTTTAAGACAACACTGAAATATAAAAATGTGTATATCAGCACACCACACTCAAATCAGGCTACATACAACATTCCAATCGTTTTACCAAAGTACGAAAACATCCTTTTACTGTATGTACATCTTAAAAATAAACTGTATTTTATCGATAAATTAGATTTTTATTTTGAATTTCAGAGACAAAGAAACAGAAATACGTAACAATGCTATATTTGGGATCGGAGTTGTCTTACAAAATGCTGACTCAGCAGGTTTACAATATTATCCAACAGCATTGAATACACTGTCACAGGTATTATTTGGGGTTCATGGATATTGACAGAATGACGGCTACTCAGACTTGTGAGGGATATGGCTGTTATAGAGAAATTTGTTTCCAACCCACCGTTTTATAATATATCTATCGTTAGAAGATTCAAACATTTTCTTTTGTCCTGCCTGCTCAAAAAATAGAGATCTGAATAATAGAATGCAAATGTGAACCGCTTGTGAGAATAAAGTGCAAATAGATTTATCCAACGAACAGTCACTTAAATGGAAAAGAGCTACTGCAAGATATCGTGCCAGCAACTGCACTCTAAGCAATAAACATCTACGTAACTGTCCCGGTAAAATGTAATGAGTGGGATCTGCTCTGGGCGATGGTAAAGCCATCTACCGCTTCTTAGTGTAAGATACACTCTGCATATCAGCGATTTCTTTCGAGCACTGCTCCCAATATTACTTCAGGTCATTTCAAATATATCATTCCAACCAGGTTCTGACAACAGAGAAATCGAGAGGTGTGATTGACAATATACTGGGAGCCGTAGCCAGAATGATTACTGCAAATAGGCAGGCTATACCTGTCGGACAGGTAATTAAATTTCATTTTTAAGTGAAATTCACTCTGAGGAAAGCCGGAAGCAGTGCCGAAAAGAAACCAACTAACAACCATATAATAGCAAAGAGTTACCACAAGATGTACCAGAAACTACACTCTTAGTGGAAAACATCCCAAACAGAACTAAACCACCATTGTAGAGTACTGTGATTGATATCTGCCCTGGGTGATGATCAACCACTTATTCTCCGTAAATAATGAAGTTTTTACATTTAGCTCATTGCATTCCAATAGTCTTTGCAAACACTGACAGTTTTTGTCTTTATTCCCCAGGTGATACCTGTCCTACTCAATCATCTTCCCATCGTAGAAGATCATGAGGAGGATTCTGTAGTTTATTCATGTTTATGTCGGATGTTGAACGAAGAAGAAATCAACATTGAAACTAAGACAAGGATTATCAAGCTCTTCGTTAGTGGAATGGAAGGAGTGAACAAAGGTTTGAAATATGGCGATTTCGATATACCAATGAAGCCTCTTTGATGTAGCCTCGACGACGATGTAGTGGCCATGTCAATTGATGTAGTCTTGTCGATGAAATCACGTCGTTGTAGTGGCCATGTCAATTGATGTAGTCTTGTCGATGAAACCGCGTCGATGTATCTGCGTTAATATAGTTACCAAAATGCGACGAATCTTAGACCTATTAGACAAGCATTTTGTCGCATTTTTTTAACTTTATCGATTATTTAGGAGGCATGATAGCGCGCATCTGCATGGCTAAAAAAACTTGAGTGGGCTTTTTTAAATTTAAAAATTATAAAAGGTCTTTTCAGTGGTAAACATGTTGACATCACAGGTTGAAGATTTCGGGTTCGAGCCCCGGTGGGTCCACCACTCAAACCAGAGTGTATTAACTTGGGTATGCTAAGCCGAACAGAAAAAGATCATATCTAACCAGTAATTGTAACCCTGTCTGTCGATAAGTGGCTGCTGTTAAAGGGCCTTCTCGGGCAGGGCGATCCACTCCAAGAAATGGCTATAAATAGAAGAAAAATCTACCCTGCACAATATTTTATACAAATATTTACTCAGTTAAATGCCCTCAAAACTGCTTAAAAACCCTAAAACGTCATTTGGGAATATAGCTGCTGACCAGGCATAGAACGTCACAGTCAAAGTTCATTCCATCATTGTTTTTCAGACATCCAATCGTCGGTCATCCAAGAGTTGAAGACGTTACAACAAAGCAAACCAGAACTTGTTAATCAGATTTGCCGAGTTTTAGAACCAGACAATGTTGCAAAGTTCCAAACTGTTTTGCAGAATTCCTGACCAGGAAATATATTTTGTATGGATTAGGGAAGAATTGTGTCACATTGGTGCTAGGGAAGTCCATACCCAAAGATATTTCGGAATTCTGATTAAAACTAATTTCATGTTCCGATTAAATATGATCCATTTTGCATTGAAATCATTACATTTTAAAATTTGACACAAATCATAACATTGCGATTAGTCTGGGGGACATGGATTAACTACTTATCCTTCTTCTCATATGTGGTAATGCAAGGACGATGAAGCAAAGGCGAATATGACCAACTGGACAGGGTCGAAGTCTTGCTTCACACATCAATACATTTCTGTAACGTTTCATCTCACACCAAAGTCTACTTCTTCGGACGGACATTTTGAAAATGTTACAAGAGGAAATAAATAAATATTAAACAACAGATGCTTGTCTGATGAAGTCGGACTTTTGCTTGACGAAACATTACAGATATAAATTTGTGTTAAAGTGAAGCAAGACTGCTACCCCATCTAATTAATCATGACTCCACTGTAAAATGGGCAAAAAATAGTAGTTCAGAGTAGTTGGTTAGTATATCATGTATATGCTGCTTCTGGAGACAAAGGCCAAGAATACGGCTCAGCCATGTGGCGGCCACGGCCCATCGTGCATTTCAGAGTTGTAAATGAAGACCCGCTTAGAGTGAAGCCTGGAGTCGCTGTGAAAGTTTGTTTTGACAAACCCTGATACAACTTTTCTTAGTGTCAGAAAATTAAATTATAATTTCAAGGTTTTAATTTGTGTGCATTTCAATACATTTTTTAAATCGTTTGGTTGTTTTGGTTTGTAAAGAGCGAGTTATTAAGGATCGAAAACACCTTCTAAGCATCCTATTTGCTATTCGGAATATAAATCCAATCACCTCCAATTTGGTCTGTGATGTTCATATTTTTTTCCTTTTTCGCTATGACCTATGAACTTACCTTTGTAGTGACTGTGTGCGCAAAGTGCCTTGTTGAAGGACATGTTTGGTTTGGTGTAATGGCCAAGCGCCTACCTTCTGGATAGGATATAATTGTAATCCTGCGGGGGAGGAAAGCCGAGAATACAGCTTAACCATAGGGCGAATCACGCGTGCAGATACCAGTTCCGAATCGGGGTGAAGGTTTTTGGATTATTGCAATTCCCATTTTTCCTGTGCATGGATCTGGTTGGTCGAGGAAGTCGTAAGCAGCGCTTGCGTGAACCGCCGGCGAGGCGTCCAGCGCACCTCTTGCATATAATCATCCCTCAACGGATTCGAACCTACGTAATGTCGTTCAGAGATGCGTAGCTCTAAGCGTATTTCCAACGCTTTACCGGTTGAGCTAACCGGGCACCCCAGTTCGATCGTGCTAAACAGACCGAGCCGTCAGGGGTAAATAAAAAGGGCTTTGTTCTGTAAACGACTGTTCCACGCCTACCCAGGAGCGAGAAAAAGTTTCAATATTCCCTCCAGTAGAAAACCTAAATGGTCATTTACATAAGGTATTGATAGGATGGTCATGGTGCGACTCTAGTCCAGTCCGTCACCGCCAAATTCATATCTTAGTTGGGATCCACAATGTCAATTCATAAATAGAACTTTCGATTATTATTAGACCTGTTATACCAACAGATAGATATCTGTACAGACCGGTAGTTGGATTGAATATACTGTTGCATAATGGTCTTAAAAGGTGATGATTTAGATTTTCCCTACGGTAGATATGGTAATGGAGAAGTGGTAAATGGTTTAACCATTGCCCAGGGCTGATACCACCCATTGCACTTTACCATGATGGATCAGTTCCTTTTGGGATGTTTACCGTTTAGAGTGAGTGCAGTTGCTGATACTATATCTTCTGGTAGCTCTTAGTTATTGAGTGGATTTCAGATTCGCAAACCTAACTTGAGTGACAATCACTGTGTTGACATGTTTCATTATGACTTTTTTCCATACCACCAAGAAGCGTGAAAATAAGTCCTAAGTGCTTATATTCCAGTCAATACTCCGAGAGTATTCCTGTCTACTGGCGGCTTAAAACATACCTTACATGTTTACAAAAGAAGCAAAGTCGCATTTATATAGATCATATTTATTACAGATGATTAGGAAAATTGGGCAGATTCAGGGCAATGGAAGCAAAATGCTCAATAATTTTCCCATCCATTGTTTCAGTGACTTTCCAGTTGTTTTCGTCCAGATCTAGTTCTTCTATTGTATCTTCTCCTATTGTATCTTCTCCTATTGTAGAGTACTGGAAGCTGGAATAAATAAAACAAAGCTTTTGAAATTGAATGGAATTCTAAAATTAAAATTCGTACTGTTGATGGATAGAAGTAAAAACTGTGATAAATGATACTTATTAAGCTGGCTCTGCCACGGATAAAGCATCAAACTTCGAGCAGACAACAAGCCATAACAGCGCTGATGGAGCTGAAAATCTACCGGATTCCATTTTATTGGAAATTTCTATCATATTACCACAATCAAAAATATTATATCGCCAACCATTCGTCATGCGGTTGCCTAAATCACAAATAGTGTTTCCACAAAATTATTCAGACTAGGATTGTTCGGTAGATTGTATACGAGTGCATTGATGAAGTCCTCTGAGTCAACGTCCAGCAGAGGCATATAATATAGTCTATGGGCGAGAGTGGGTCAGCGTACGTTCACCAACATAGTTCCATGTAATTTCAATAAAAAGGACATCAGTTTGATCTCTCAATGCTTACATTTATTTGAAAAACACAGTCTGGTCCTATGTAACAATCTCTGCTGATGACAATATTTGACCAATCGTTATTTTTTGTTCATAGAGTATTTTTTCTGTGGGTCTAAATAGCGCTGTTATATATAGCAGGATTTACCTGGGGTTAAGGTTATTATAGTTGTCTACAATTGACTGATTAATATGATTATTTTACCAAAACATACATGAAAACGATAGTCAAACGCTTCAGTGGTAGTTTTAATATGACTGATCTATCCAATATCGGACACATCTAAGCCGCGAGGTTCATCAGTTGGCACCAAATTGATGACTTACAGTCTTTTCATGCCCCCAATTTACTTATTTTATGAAATTTATGATCACATTTAACATTACTTCAGCCATGACGGAAATAAACGTCTGAATTTTGAATGTCTTACTCTTTTTCTGATTGGCTGCGGATGCAGACTTTTATGGATACTCCACACAGTATGAAAAAGGTCTTCCTTTTTCTCTAGTTTTTTTTGTCAAGAAGTCAGAGAAGTGTTCGATTGTTTCAACATTGTCCAGAACAGACACCGTTTACTGGATTCTACTATATCGGTATATTCCTGTATAAAATGTTTTCGGCTTGGGACGCAGTTGCTAGATTTAACTTGGTTAGCCTTTGCATTTTAGGATGTTATGTCGTTTTGGGTGCTGCTCCCAACCATGCTCACATTTCCAATGACTTTTCCAACTCAACTAATGTTGCTCCCAATAATTGTGCCAAGTCTATTATAATTATCTATTCACGCTAATTCATTGCGCCCACTTGTTATCACTATTTTGTGCATTTGCAATATTGACTATTTTAACAATGTAAGATAGAAAGAACATTATTATTCCAGCTCTTTAATAGCAAGGTTTTTATCTTTCATAGTAGAATAAAGTTCTTCTTAATTACTTCTTGTATATGGGAGTTGTTACATGCTGCGTTCGATGCATGATTGACTGAATGTAAAAAAACTCAAGTACTATTTGCATCCAGGAATAAAGACCATTTAGATGTGATTTTTTTTCGTCCGCAGAGCATCGACAGCTTGGAGCTTATACTAATTTTATATTAAGACCAAGACAAAAATCAACGGCCATGAATTTAATTAAAAACTATATCAATATTTTTAAAAAATTTTTTTGCGCTCAGATATGAGTTCTAACGGAATCCATTTTCCCTCGACTACACCATGCACACATATGTAAAACTGCCAAATGCAGGAACAGATAACGATTTCTTAATGGCAGCAGTTGAATGGCCATACAAATATTTTGGGAAGAAATACATCGTATCAGTGGCCTTTTCTAAAATAAATATTAAACATATAAGTAGCGCACGAGTGGCACAACACCAGCGCTTGGTGGTTTGAAAAAAATTAAATATTTTTCTAATAAACAATTTAATGTTTTTAAGGGGTTGAAGAAACCGCCCGACATGTTTTACAAAACATATTGAATCATTATTATCGCGGTTGCGCACAAAAAATTTGGAATTTTTTTCATTCTATTTCTTTTTCATTCAGAAGTAATAACAACAAATCAAATTAATGACATCGACAATGAAAAGTTTTAATATGCTTCAGTAAATCGGGTTACCCGCAATAATCGACTAAAAATGCATGAATTATTTTTATTTTAAAATTGTGTGCGTGGTCCATTCATATGTGATTTAGGATATACTACCATTTATGGTAATTCGAGAAAAACAACTTAATCGGTAAATTACGCCGAAAAAATTAAAGTCACTTAATAATATTATGCCTTATACATGGCATTATGACGTCATTTCCAGTGAAGTATGTGTTTATAACATCTCAAAAATGTTGGCAAGTTACACGTATATTGAAATGTGCCACAACTTAATCTCAAAACAGTTAATAGTGGAAGCTACATGAGTAAGTAATTGTTTTTTTAGCAAAATTGCCTAAAACACGAATTTCGTAAACAATTTCGTAACAAGAAGTGCGAATGAATTTGTACGGTGCACGGTGACCCCCTCTAGTCCATAGACTCGATATAATTTTGTTCGATTTTGATTCAAAGATTTACGATTTTATTGAGGACTTTAATTTACATCGATAATTTATGACTTGGATTACCTAAAACCGTGACACAATTTAACATCGACTCACCTTCCGACAACGAATATCTTTCCTTCAACAACACAGGCTTTGAAATCGCCTCTAACATCATTTAATCTGGCAACAGTAGTCCATGTTTCAGCAACTGTATCAAAACATTCCACAATCTTCAAGGGATTGACATCGAACCCACCTGTATAATGAAGATAAATGTATTTAACTATTTAATCAACTAGAAAATCATGCAATACGATAGAGATATGATGGGTTAATACATACACTTTTCATATAGTATTTGTTTGCCACTTTGTTATCGCCGCAATTTGTCTTTGTAATGTTTATCGTTTTGGTTTGGACAAACGACTGCTATGTGCATGTAATTATTAGTCGACTGGAGAGTGCTTTTTCAAGTTTTACACCCGGATCAAGGATCCATGATGGCGTCATTCAACGCATGAGTAAGAGTGTGCTTGACTACCCCTAAATTGCTTCCTGCGTCTTATGAGAAGCAACCGAAAAGAAACAAAGTGGAAGTAGACACTTTTACCATCACCTAGGGCAGACAGCGCTCACTTTAAATTTGCGGTGCAGTTCTGTTTGGTATGTTTTCTGCTTAAGAGTGCGATTGCTGGTGCTACATTTTGTAGTAGGTCTCTGAGTGACTGTTTGCTAGTTCTTATAGTGAACTTCAAATATTGAAAAATTTTCATCTCATTGATTACGTGTCTTTTCAGTCTTTGTTTGTATTTTGTTGCAGGTTTTTGTTCTGTGTTGGTGTCATGGATTTGAAATATACTATATTTATATTATATGAACTCTCACCCATGACATAAATCTTTCCATCAAGTTCGATTGCTGCTGCACCAAACCTTGCAGTCGGCATTGAGGGACGTGTCGTCCATGATGAATCTGATGGATTGAATTTCATCGCATTTGATAAGCATCCTCCAATATTGATTCCCCCAATGCAGTAGATAAAATCTAGAAAATAAAGAAAAGAAACAGTTCAATCAATGTAATCATGTAGGTGCAAGCTCCGGGATTACTCTATTAAATGTCCAAGGTGTCAAACTGCATTTACGCAGTTTCTGAATCTTTTTTGATGCTTCTGACCTTGCTTTGAGTAAATTTCTAATAACAAAAAACTAGGTGGAAATGAATAAAATGATGTTCACAAACTATGATAGGTAATAGTTCATATCAGCGTTTCTAAAACGTGGTAACATTATTGAAAAAATGACAAAACGACGTTTGATATTGATTTTAGCTTCTGAGGAAAATAATACTGCGCAGCCTGAATAGCAGTTTCATTCATCCCATTTTCACTCATCAGCAGAAATGTCAATTCTGAATAAAAAAAATTTGTTGATCTTCCATCAAGCATGGGCCACTGACTAAACACGCCGTCTAAAGTAGGATTTACGATAGGGAATCGAGGGCAATCTTCTCTAATTTGATGCATTGTTGGCAAATCTTTTCATTAAAAAAACTATCGCGGAAAAACAAGGAGACCGACCTTAATAATATTATATGTTGTTTCTCAACTCTGGACTATCAGACCTTTAAATTGAGACTATGCACAGTGTATGCGAATAGAAATAGTTTTGTTGAAATTTGGTGATTTGGAAAAAAGTAACTTTTTATTTTTTTTACAATTTTTGAATTACACTATTGAATTATTTTTAAGTTGGTTGAAATTCAATTTTCTGCATTTTTTATGCAGAAAACACAAAATTTAAACAAAAAATGGACTGTGCCAAAATTGCGCATTTCATGTATATATCAAGCATGATTTCTAAGTGCGTTTACTACATACTGCCACCGCGTGGTGTTTTGTTGATATTTTTTTGCAGTATTTCTCAGAATGGTGCTATCGCCAGTTCTTTGTTGATGCAAACTTCTTGATAGCAAAGAGCTACTGAAAGATGTAGTACCGGCAACTGCACATTAAACAGAAAACGTCCTAAATAGAACTGAACCGCCATGGTAAGGTGCAATAATTGGTATCTACCCTGGGTGATAGTAAAACCACATTTAAGACTGATTTGACTAGTTAGGACAAATAAGTTTAGTTATGAACCAAAGCCAAATGTTGATATTTTATGCAATGTCCAGGTAAATTTAAGTACTGTTTTGTAGACATTGAATATTACATATACATTCATGTACAACTTTATAGTATTCATCAAACAAAACCTCACAAACTAGTAAATATTCTTAACCAACCTTTTGTTGCCACGACTGATGTCCCACCTCCTTCCACAGGTTTATCAGTGACATGAGACCAAGTTCGATCGGATGGATCAAACTTCTCAACTATTTTACTGGTTTCGTCAAAATCATCGAATGCATAGATTGAACCTGGAAACATACATCTATATGTTATTATCTCCATGTGCGTTAAGATTGAGTTTCATATAAATCGATAACAGGAATTTACCAAAAAGAAAGAAGTGGGATAAATCTTTCGGTAGAAATTAGATTTCGAATTAATTTGTGCTAAACGAGCAAAACTACGAAAAAATTGAAAATGTCACTCAGAGGCATGGGTAAACCTGAACAATTCCAATAGTGAACATGCTCAGTACCTACCATTGCCCTTGCCTAGTGTTGTTGAAGTTCAAGTCAGCTTTGGTCTGGCCTACTATAGCTGTTACACCTGGATTTGAGCTGAAAAAAATCATTAAGTCAAATCCTGGATGGCTGCCGAGGCAGATACCACTCGCTACACTTCACCATGGCGGTTCAGTTCCGATAGGAATGTTTTGTGCTCAAAATGCAGTTGCTGGTATATCTTGTAGTAGCTCTTTGCTATCAAGTGGACAATAGTTGATTTCTTTGAATTTCAATAGAAAAATAAAGCGTGCCTTTGGGAGTTTCATTTTAAGCAACAAAATATTTAAAATTGAGAACCCTGAGTTGCTTGCGCATTCGCCACTGATGTACAACACTAGTCAAGAGTAGCTGAACCTGATAGTTTCGCAACATTTCTCACCTCCGAATGCAACAGCTGTGACTCTAACCTTTGTCAATATCCGATCTGGTAACGCAACCCAAGTTGCATCAGAATCAGTATAATCCAGTTGATAATTGGTTCCATCATACGCAAGAACATATATGATGTCACCAAGTAATACAGCAGTGAAACCGTTGCGGACAAAATCATCACTGATGGCCTGTTGGTGATATTAAATTGTGTGAGCCATGAACGCCATGGAAATTATTTTCAAAAGTTTAAAATTTCCAACGAAACTGATGTCTAAACGCATAGCTCATAGTGGCGCATTATTAAACTTGAAACAGTGGGACAGTTACCATATTAAAAAAAAAACGGTCAATTTATGTCAATTTATGACGTCATAAATAGCGGCAGGGGTGCAAACAACACGAGAATACGATAGTATTACTCTTCGAGACATTTTCGAGATTATTCAAATACTCCCGAAAATAGCAAATTTTGAACAAAATGAATATTTGCATCTTTGAAATGTGTTAATAAATTCTCCAACAATCATTTAAAATGTACTCGGTGGCTTCTGATGACAAGAATTAAACATAAAGTCTTTAATATTAAGCACAGACGGAAATAAAAGTGTTTTTATAAAAAACTGTCATTTTTTATTTCATATTCGAGTGTTTATAAACACTAGAGTGTAGTATACTCTCGATAATAAATCCTTATTTGCAATTCTGTATAGTGCCATATATGGAAATTCTTTGTTGGATTTTAATTATGTTACGGGCTATTTCACATAATTAGGTCGGATAGAGGGAACATGGCGCCATTTGACTTGATACATTGCAAAACTAGAAATATAAAAACGAACCTTCACTCTTCTCCATGTTTTATTTTGAGGAACAAATGCTTGAATGGATTTTGATGTTTTGTCAAATACAGCAATTGCTGTGGAATAAAATATTTTAATCAATTAAACATTAAACTCACTTATTGAAGCTTATATTGTGTATAGGAAATCAATGTGATGGTGATCACGCCAACTAAATATTTAGCATGAATTTCGATTCAAGTGAGGTCATAATATTGAATCAATTTCGTGATTTTTTTCTCAGCAAAACATAAGTATACAAAAGTCAGAATCCGATCCCAGTTACTTGAACGGTATCAACGCGTTTCCAACGTTCAGGCAACGTCGAGATTTGCATTGCTCGGGTCATTGATTACAAGCAAATTTTTTATTGAAACTTCTTACCTGTGGTGCAATGCTCAATTTATATTCGTGATTTGTTACATCTTTTCTATCCTTTTTTCATGAATTGGATGTAAAAACAAGTGAAGAATATCTTATTTAGATTTTCAATGAAGAAGAGCTAAGTTACTCGGTTTGGGTCGATTCTTTCTAAAACCGAGTACTGTGTCAAAGCAAGTACTTCTCTCTTCCTAGGAAAATAAGCTTACCATTAGGGGGCTCCCTCCTATCGACCAATGCAGCTTCTGTAAAATAAAAAGTGGTTTCATTACTCTTGGCCAATACCATTTACCGGTTGCACTCTGTAGTGGTTCAGTTCTGTTTCAGATGTTTCTCACTTTTAATGTGGGTACTGGTAATTCATCTAATGTAGTTCTATGCCAAATAAATGGCCATTTGTTGGTTTCTTTGAAAGTACTGCTTCCAGGCTTCTTGAGTGAATTTTTACAAAAAGAATCTCATAATATTCATCTCTCGGAATGAACTTGTTTGGCTGGAAACATTGCCAAAAGAACACACATATCGTATACAGTAATCGTATACTTAACTCTAGTTATTTCTTTGTTAAAACTTAAGACTACTAGTCTCTGATTGAACTTTTTATTCCTATTCTTTTTCGGTTTAGAGATGTTTATTTCTTTTCATCAACCTTTTTCGAATATTTGCAGAAAAAAGAACACTTACTTTCTAGATCAATATCTGCAGCTTCTACTCCAGGTCCAGCGTATGGAGTCACCATCGTTGTTAGAATCGATTTGAGACAATGAGCAGAGTTGAATACGAGAGACTAAATCGAAAATAAAGATCACATAGACATTTAGAAGTAAAATGAGTGGATAGTTCTGATTAATTGGAGGACTAAAATTTAAAATGTTTCAAAAACTTTAATCGATATGTTTTGACTAGATATTTAGAAGTAAGGGTTGATTAATGATGATTAAAACTCGATGACTTCAAAACCTGAAAAACGAAACAAAAAGTATAATGTCATCATTGTTGTCAAAATCATTCATTAAAAGAATGTAGATCAGAAGGTAAGTAAAGGTGTAAGAAGCAAGTGGGTGCCACCAAATAGACTCAGTTGAGTAGAAAGGTCGGATACTTTATGACTTTAAAACAAATAACAAAATAATTTTGTTTCAGCGTTAATGCTGATTCCTAGACGATGCGACAACAACCACGGGGCTACACTTAACAAAAATTATTCTGGCCTCGTAATATTACTTGGGTGCACAAAAATACAAGACGACGTATAGACTCGAAAACATGTCTGAACAATTCAGGTGATTCAACAGAATAAAGAAATTGCAAAACCTCTTTTTCCACTATGAACTTTCGATAGCTCTTCGATATTTCCGACAAGTTCAATCTGCCGAATAGCTCTTCAAATGCCGATCTTCTGGCATCAATGTCGTAATTAGTCCAAATTATCAGTGCTTTGCATTTAACTGCTTCAGAAACCTGGGAAGTGAAGTGTAAACAATAATATGACTGCATTTGTCCAATGCATGTTCCACCAGCATGTTACGCTTGGGGAATGGATATTTTGCCAGTTTTCAATTTACAACGCGTGGACATGGTCGGTGGATGCAGCCATAACCAGCGATTACGTTGACTACTTGTGGTAAAAATTAATTCATCCTTAATTGGTGATCCTTAATTGGTTGATTACTTTGTTTACATCTGGCTGACTTGTTGCCTCGTATCCAGTATTTACTATTCAGTTCACTTTATGCTTAGCTGTGAAAGAGTTGATTCAAGTCTAGTCTTGATTCTCGAGTTCAATAGGTTATCAAACTACTGTACCTAGGTTTTTTCATCAAAATTCACTCTTAAGCATGGCCGGAAGCAATGCCTAAAAGGAACCAAATAATCGCTGGCCACTCAATAGCACGGAGATAAAGTATCAGCCACTGAATTTTATGCGGAAAACAATCCAACGATACTTGACCGTCATGGTAAAGTGCAGTGAGTGGTATCTGCCCTGAGCGATGGTAAAATTATCTATTACTTTCCTGTTTCCTTTTAGTCGCCTCTTGCAACTCGCAGGACATATGTTGGGACCATTCTGAAGCTCGTAACTGGAGGGCAGTGTCCATTTTCCCCACATACACAGGTATTTTTTTGTGATTCGAACTTTCATTTTCTTTACACTTTTCCCGAGCTGACTGGGAAATTGCATAGTACATCAGAATGTCTGTGCGGTATGCAGGATTAAATAGTAACTTGTCACTCTCAAAGGGCCTTGGTCAGAGTGATCCCTTCCAAGAGGTGGCTGTAAAAATAACCATAGATTTTAGAAATTAAAATTTCACCTCCGTTGCTTTTGCTTCAACTAAAAATGAAATGAATTTCTTGTCCGAATGTTTGAAATCATCTTGCACAACAATCGATTGAAAATATTTCAAAGCGAATTTGTTGCAACTTTCAACTAATCCTGCACAGTTGAATGTGTTTGCAATCATCTTCGTTGTATAAAACGATCCTGGACTCAGCTCTTTATCAAGAAATATTTCGATCTTATTGCACATTTCTGACAAATGGAGATCGTTTGAATAAATGAAAACTTTACAGTAATTAGGAATTGTCCTAATCTATAGTATTCTTGATTTCTGATCACCCTGACCGAAGTCCTGTTTCGGCAGCCACTTCTAGACGGGCAGGGTTTGAGTTGTTGGAAAGATATGATAAATCTGATTGGGCTTAGTCTGTCTACCCAAGTTATTACACCCAGGGTTTAGTTACAGCCGGGACTCAAAAACGAGATCTTCAAACTGCCACGCCAACATGATAACCATTAGGTCATCACGCCCACAATGATAAAATGCCAAATTTTACACCACGATTCGTTGCAACTGGGCAAGTATCCTATAACAAAGTGTATAAATGCAGTAATCCCTAACCGGAGTCATAGTTGAAAAGGAATGTTTTTTCAAATTGCTAAAATTAACTACTCACTTTTCAGTTGCATAATATGAGCAACATTCATCAGTTGTTCACAATTCTCATGACCAGTAACAGGAACTTGTCCAGTGTAAATGAAGTTGATACAATCCTTAACAGAGGCCATTGGGACATTCTTCATTGTGACAACACCAGAACGACTCTCAACATTCTGAAACGAAAGTAACTTACAATAAAACTGACGGGAATTCGGGCGAAATTTCAGCATCAAAGCAAATCTTGCCACATGAAAGCAGCATCAATTTTATCAAGGTCGGAAGTAGCAGACCTAAAGCTACATAAGATGTAGAATCAGCAACTGCACTGTGAACAAAAACAGTCTATGCAAAACCGAGCCGCTATAGTAGGGTGTGATGAGTGGCCTTCTACAACGTCCAATGAATACTTCAGGGCAAATCGAAAACCGCCATCTACAATAATGTAAGATGTATCATCCTAGACGAAGTTGGAATTAAATGCGAAAAGTACTCATTAATTTATTCACATAGCATTTGCAAATTGTTACGATTCTGCAATGTAGGAACGCAAAAGTAAAACGCCGGATAAATGCTACGAATGAGCTCAAATATGGATTCGTTTCGAATCCGAGATGACGTGAAATTTTTTTATGATTTGGTGCTAAGCAGATATTCGCCCACCATTGTTCACATTTGTTTGTTCAACGAGTATATCGAGATGTGCTTACTATTGAAGAAAAAACGCTCTTATTTGTATGGATCCTGATTTTAATTACATTCTCACTCTAATACTCACCTCGTGAGACAGCATAGCGTGGAAATAATCTGATCCTGCCGATAGAACATTTCTGTGTGCTGGAATCTCTTCATTACCAACTTTTACTGTGAAATCACAATGCTCTTTGGTCACTCTCATTCTGAAAATAATTATAAACCGTAAGTTCTGCACATTTGTATTGCAATTGATTGTAATTCAATCGGTTCACGTATTATACTAATTAGCTTAATCAAAAATACAGAAACAAACCACTACACTTGTTTATGTTGCAATTCAATATATATTGTCTGTTCTAAAATATTATCAAAGTTTTATTTCGTTGAACATGAGACACTGACAGACAGCGTTTCCTAGGCCCGATCCATCAGCGACTCAAACTAAAACCACCAAAGCGAGAAATTGTGGAACCTGCACCGAAAATTGAAAGAAGCTACGTTACATTCGTTCATGTAACTAGGGTGCATGGAGTGGACATAAACCTTGTTATGTATTACTATCGCCCAGGGTAGAAATTGCTCGTTGCACTCTATTATTGTGGTTCAGCCTTCATTGAAACGCTTTCTTTTTAGACTACATTTTGAAGCTATTTGCCATATAAGTGGATGATAGCTCAATCGCCGTTACTCTTTGGTAAAACTTACCCGTTGAGTTTCCTTAATATTTCAACAGCATGATCCCTCTCATCTGTGTCAGCAGTTGGATCCATTTCCAATTTCAACCAATTAATATTTAAAAATATTTAGGAACCTTAGGTTTGCACTTCTACAATAGAAATATTTCATTATATATCGATACAACTACACAGATCTATACAATGTTTTCTCGAATGAGCGATTCCGATTTTTAAACAAAATTTGAATCGTTTGTTTGATCATGAGCTACTATTTTTATTAAAGTATTAGAGATTCCCATAAATTATTGAAAACTTGGTCATATTCTTTGAAATATTTGTCAAAGTTGATTTTTTTTAACACATTTTCATTTGTCGAAAATCTCACTATTAGGATTTACCGCACTTGGCCACACAAGATCCGAGAAATGCAAAACTCACCAACATGTTTTTGTGGCGGGACTGGATTTTAGTGGTATTTCTTACTCAATAGCGCCCTAAGTGTCTGTGAAAAATCCACGGTGTCGCATATTGCGCCATCGTTGTGTAAGATGGCTTGGGCTTGCAATGCTTGTGGGGCTTCTGGTTTTGCTGCGTGAGGGACAGGGTCCGGAGTTTATCGTTCTTTGTGTTTTTATCTGTTCCGGCTGTTGTTGTTCATTTCTTGCTTGTTAATAAACTGAGCATCATCTACGAACCTTTTGTGTGAATTTTGCAGCACACAGGAGTCTTCTGAATTAATACTGAGGTGTACAGTTCTTAGCTAACTGTACTGGCGAGCACACTGTTATTTCTTAAAACCGCCCCGCTGCATTTTATTGACTTTATAACCGAACCATTTTCACTTTTCCCTCAATAACGAACCTGTACTGGAATAATTCAGCCCCTGAATGTCCACCAGCTTCTAGCACCCTCGCAATACTGCAAATTCTCTATTAAATTCAAAATACTATATTATAGAACCGTCGATGAAGCTTTATCTGCTTTACTTAACCCTTAGCGAAGTTATCGGCCTTTGTTATATCTGAAATAACATATTGATTCTTCTACGATTTGTTTTGGGCACTCATGCTTGCAACTCAGTTCGCTCCTGCTCACCATTGGCATTTTAACAATGGCGCTTGTGTACTTCGCAAAGTCCAGCTGCTCGTGTTCTTGAGCCATGGTCTGACTCACGATCCTCAAATCTAATCTAATCTGCATTTGGTAAGCACGTAAACGTTGAATGAAATTTTTTGGGGTTTGCTCAAAATAAGGGCTTCATTTCAACCAATTTATATAAAAGCGGTTTTTAAATATTTACGCACCTTAGGTTTGCACTTTTGCAAAATAAACATTCTACTACATACCGATACAATCACACAGATCTTCGCAAACTACCGCCTGGAAAGGGGATTCCGATTTTTAAACAAAATTTAATAGTTTGTTTGATCATGAGCTACTATTTTTATATAAGTATTAGAGATTCCCATAAATCATGGAAAACATGGTCATATTCTTTGAAATATCTATTAAATTGGGTATTATTTTAACACATGCCAGTTTTACCTTCATTCGTCGAAAATCTCACTATCAGGAACATGTTTTATTGACTTAATACGTGAACCATTTCCACTTTTCCCTTCATACCGAACCTGTGCTGGAATAATTCAGCCCCTGAATGTCAGCAAGCTTCAAACAACCTCATATTACTGAGAACTCCCTATTAAACTGAAAATGCAATATTATAGAACCGTCGATGAAGCTTTACCTTCATTCGTCGAAAATCTCACTATCAGGAACATGTTTTATTGACTTAATACGTGAACCATTTCCACTTTTCCCTTCATACCGAACCTGTGCTGGAATAATTCAGCCCCTGAATGTCAGCAAGCTTCAAACAACCTCATATTACTGAGAACTCCCTATTAAACTGAAATTGCAATATTATAGAACCGTCGATGAAGCTTTGTCTGCTTTAGTTAACCCTTAGCTGGGTTATCGGCCTTTGTTGTATCTGAAATAACGCTTCGGTAAACATTGCAGTGCAAACAGTGGGGTTAATGTATGTTACGACACGATGATTCTTGCCAATAATTAACTGATCGTATGCGTAGGCGATTACCATTTGACGATGCTAATATTTGCCAAGCGTAAACCGCATATGAGACGCCTCTCTGCGGCGCGGCCCATCCACGAATAAACAAGATGGAAAAATGGGTTCATTGAAAATATCACAACTCCTACAAGTCTAATAAAGGCAACACTTCAAAACCATGGCGTGGAAGAGAAATATATTTTACATGTACTCGCCGAATTAGAACAACAGCAGAACGGTCAGATAAAAGAGCGAACATCGTTAAAAATTTGTTTGAAAAATTGGGGTCATATTGAAAAATTGTAGCTACTATAAATCCAATAATAACAACATTTCAAAACTATTGGGAATTACATTTATAGGCACTCGCCAAATTAGAACATCAGTAGAATGTTTCAAAGGTATCAGATAAAAGCGTCGTAAAAATGTTAAAAATCAAAATTTATTTGGATATACAGGGCGAGATCATAATATATATTGACTCACATTGAAAAATTTTATCGTTATATCTGGAAACGTTATAAAGTTCCGCCGTTGTTCTAAGTGAATGAGTACATGTGAAATATATTTTTCTTCCGTTTCAGAAAACATCCGTATAATTCGTGCAATCGCCTATCATCGCATTTGCCAATTCCCTCCCATTCCACTAACTTAACCTGAAACTTTCCACCACCGCTACATACTGATCACTTTGCCGCGCAAGATCCTAAAAATTCAAAAACTCATCAATATACGTTATCGGCTTTATACCTTTACCCTAATATCAAAGCTGTCCTGGTATAATTCAGCCTCCGAGTGTGAACATGCTTCAAGCACCCTCGCAATACTGCGAATTCCGTATTAAACTAAAAATGCAATATTATAGAACCATCGATAAAGCTTTGTCTGCTTTACTTAACCCTTATCGAAGTTATCGGCCTGTATTGTATCTGAAATAACGCTTCGGTAAACATTGCAGTGCAAACAGTGGGTTAATGTGTGTTACGACACGATGATTCTTGCTAATAATTAACTGATCGCATGCGTAGGCGATTTCCATTTGACGATGCTAATATTTGTCGAGCGTGAGTCACATATAAGACGCTCTCGGCGGCGCGGTCCATCCACGTATAAACGCAATGAAAAAGTGTCGCCAATAATTTGGAGTTCATACCAGGGCTAATACAGCCATAAAAGAAATTCCCGCAGCTTACGTTTCACTTACATCGAATGAGTTTTTATCAAAAAATACCGTTTTGTATAAAATTTCAATGATTGCTGGGAACAAAGCATGTGTGTTTCCCGAAAATTATTCAGATTCTTGTAATATATTTTTAGCTCATTGAGAATAATATAAAATTAGCCTTCATCTCTGGTAAAACTAAGCTGAAAACTTTACAATTTTAAAATCATAGTGGGCTCATAGCGTACATGCATAAATTTGACGAATTGTTTTCATTTCAGACAAATGTTAATTTATTTTAACAAAAGAAAACTGTTTTTTTTTAGATGAGGCTTTTAGACGTTATAATTCTTGTAGATCAGCACATAGTGATGATGAAATTATTATTTAACATGATTAATTTTAACGAAATATATTAACCGCAAATTTTGAATCTGCCCATGGTTATTCCCCCGTGAGTTGAGGGCGAAATAAACTATTTCAAAATGTCACAAAATTGCACTCTATATGCGGAAAACATCCCCTAAAAGGACTGAACTGCTATAATCAGGTGCAGTGGAAGGTATCTGCCCGAGGTATATATTTTGACATCGCATTGTTTATACAAACAAATCGTTCATATAATTCATCAGTAAAACCCGATCCAAATAGTTTGGAATATTCAGATCGAAATACAATTTTGCAGATATAAAATAACGTTAAGAATCAAGATGCATAAAAATAATGTTTAAATAAATTATCTCTTAAAGTTCTCAAAAACTTGGGAGCAAACTTTAGAAAATAATGAATAAGGACGCAATAATAAAAGCTAGAAAACAGCGGATATCATAATGAAACAATGTCTTTAAATCATGTATCACACAAATTACATGCACTAGCGTATTTAAAAGGCTATAGTGCTATAACCCACCTCCTCGTCGACTGAAAAACAAAACAAAATGACTTTAAGAAAAGAACTTTAATCACAGGAAACCTCAAAAATTCTACCGCGCGTAGAACATACTACTTATTCAGCTGTGGTGCGTTTTCTGCAATCGTTGCGACTGTTCTGGCGCAACCACTGGATGTCCTAAGGACGAGATTCGCTGCCCAAACTGAGCCGAAAGTAAGTATAGCGTCAATTTTTTGTCATAGCGAGCGTTTGCCACCATAATCATAATTTTATTTATGCCAAGCTTGTGCCACTGATGAACCGCACCTCAGCAAATTTTCTGGTAGACTCAGGTCTGCCCATAATATTCGATTCGGAATATTCGAATCATAGATTATTCGATTTTAAATTTCTTTCGTATATAAGTGTGGATTTTCACGTAAATTACAAGCTGATATAAGAACGCCTTTGTTTATTATATGACTTTGATTCGAACATTCCTTTCGATTCAGCAAAATTATTCGATTCGATTCTGAAACCTAAAGATCTTTGGTTTGGATCTTTGGCGGTTTTGGCCGCCCCTATTCGTGGTTTTAATAGGTGGTAGATGGTTTTATCATTGACCAGGGTAAATACCACTCAGTGTACTTTACCATGGTGGTTCAAAAATCATTTTTAGAACCATCTCAATCTTGAATGGTTATGCGTTAGTTAATTTTACCGAATCGAATATTGAATCAGAAGTCATATAATAAACAAACTAAGGCCTCTTTTTATCTTATTATTTACAAGAAAATTCCCCTCAATTATGAAAAAACTTTGAAGCTATATTTTTGTTGGTTTGAAATTGTTGCAGAAATCTAAGCAATAATTTCTGATTCGAATATTCCAGATCGGATCGAATATTTTCAACAGTCCTAATGATCTTACTCATTTTATTTCAGATGTTCACCTCAGCTACACGAGCAGCGTTGTACATGGTTCGTAGTGAAGGATATTTCTCGTTATATCGTGGTTTGATTCCGTTTCTCGTTCAAATCGTTCCTTTCTCAGCTATGCAGTTTGGAAGCCGTTCATTTTTTGAAGCTATTTGGGTGAAAAATGGTCTGAAACCGGGTGAGTGAGAATGGTCAAAATCGTTTTGACGTAGGTTCGAGTCACGCAAGGGATGATTACATACGTTTTTTTGATTTTATTGAAATTCACTATAAGCAAAGCTGGAAGCAGCTCCCAAAAGCGGACCAACCACCGTCCACTCAAAAGCAAAGAGCTACTGAAATATGTAGTACCAGCAACTGCACTTTACCCCGAAAACATCACACGTCGTTGTATCTGCCCTGTGCAATGGTAAGAGGCCCGCTGGACGCCTCATCGGCACACAGTGGTCCAGGTAAACGCACTGCTTATGGCTTCCTCCAACCATGAACAGGAAATATGATAAGCCAATTTTTTGAAAGAAGTCCATTTATTCGTATACTTCATCACGTCATTGATAACTTTTAAATGAATCATCTTTTTATAGTTAACAAGCTTCCTCGGATATGATTTAAAAGAAATACTTCTCAACAAGATGGCAAAATCTTCGTTTTTCTCGTGTGAAATGTACTTGTCACTGTGTCATTTTTTCGAATGGACATGAAATCTTTAGAACCATCAACACTGCTATTTCATAGCAATATTGACTATTTTAGCCTTTTCTACAGTTTGGTTTCCACCAGACGCTCAAAATGAACTTTGCACTGCTCTTTAGTTTAGTTCTGTATGATGTGTTTCCCGCTTAGAGTGCAATTACTGCTGCTTCATTATCCTGTAACAGCTCTTTATCATTTGAGTGGTCGTTAGCTTCCTCCGTTTAGGCGCTGCTTTCAACCTTGCTTGAACCAAAAACTAAAAAAAACTTTGCATGGAGTGGGCTCACTTCTTATTTTTTATTTTCAGGTAATTTCAGTGAATTTGTATGTGGACGATGTGCCGGTCTGCTTGCCAAAACATTCGTTTACCCACTCGATGTTGTAAAGAAGAGACTGCAGGTATGAAGTAATTTTTGTTGGCAACATAGGGGTGCGAATGATTCGAAAATACGAGAACCTTACCCTCGTCTATACTTGCACGATACAAGTCTTTGAATCCTTTCAAAAATAACAATTTTTTAATATAAATGAAAGCTGACTGGGATAATGTCAGCTGCACTGCTACTCAGACACCCAAAGGAAATGGGTTTCATCAGAAGGAAATTTAGTAAATGAGCAGCATTTCATGATATACCTCTTGCTAGAAGAATTTCTTTTTAAGCGTATGGTAGCAACCAAACTCTACAAAAAAAATTCAAAATCATCGATGCTGCTATGAAATAGTAATAGTTTTCCAAATTATCGTATCGTATCGGTTGTGATACCAGTATTTTGAGGGTATTTAGGCGACTTACACCTCCTGATATGCCTCGATTGAACTTTTGCAATGTCATGAAACGACAACCTACCCGCATTTACAGTTATGCACTTGATTTTTTTTAACTAGGTCGCGCATCCCGTGGCTCTTTAAAACATTACAATAGCATGTTTTTTGATAGCAGAAAATGGCATTTTGGCAGCTTTATGCTGGTACCAAACATACCTCATGTCGTCCAGCTCTAATTCGAATCTTCGGAAAGGGCATATTTGAATCGATTAATAATATTTGATAGCAGTATTGATGATTTTGAAACGTTTTGCTCAGTTTCAGTGCAATCAGACGCATCTTCTAAAAGGATATAAATAATTTTACCCGTTTGCTAAACATTCTTCTGGTGGATCCCATTTTTTTCGGGTGTCTGAGTAGCAGGGTATTTGCTAGTCTGGCTTACCAGAACAGGAACTTATATATATTTAAACTGCGATGCCAATAAAGATTGTGGTTCCATCAGAACTGAATTCAGCAAATGAGCGATATTCCACGACATTTCTCATACTAGAAAATGTTGTTTTTTTAGTGTCTGTTAGCAACCTAACTGTACAAAATGGTTCTAAATCCAAAATGGTTCTAAATCGTTAACACTGCTATGAAATTGATGGTTTTTAAGATTTTTTTTTCGCCTTGGGAAAAAGATGAAATGAACATTTCAGACACCTGAAGAAGATTTGCACCCTATCAGCCTGGACTTGCTTGACAAAACGAAACCTCTGTATATTTACTGATGTAATTTTTCTTTTGCAGATACTAGGTTTTGCAGCACCCACTGTTAGCGAAATTCGTCAATATCGAAGTTTTTTCCACTGTTTTAGTGCAATATGGCGTTACGAGGGATTGCTCGCATTTTTCAAGGGATTTAAAGCTGCTGCTTTGAAGTCTTCGTTGACATCTGGACTCGTTTTTGCAACTTATCGATTTTTTCGGGAACAAATGGAGCCAGACAAGGGCGATAGAGGGTTATTTAACATAAAAACTGCATCGCGAACATTCTTCGAAATATTTATTGGTGCTGATGGTTCTATTGGGATCGCACCACAGAATTGCACATAAGTTGTATCGCCCCTTCACAGGATTTACTAATAAAAATTGTATTTTTACCCGCACGAACACACACACACAGGACTGCTCTTGTGCGAGACCTACCCACACATAGGTTTACCTGTGGATGAGCAATTCAGAAAACCGAATCTGTATGGATTCAGATCTTCTAACGAAAATATAGCAAACTGTTTTGAGTATGAAACATTGTGTTGCTCCGCCATTGCATCAATATTTTGTATACATTACAGATTAAACTTGTTTCATTCAACTAATTCTTGAGCTCCAAATATCTAACGTTTGGGTTAGAATCCTGTTGGGGATGATTTTTTTATATATAGAATATCGCTGTAGGTGTGGTCGATAGAAGCCAATTAATAGCGAAGAGCTATTCGGGTTCGCTGAACCGGCAAAGTGCTGGGAATACGCTCCGAGCTGCACATCTGTGTAATCGCCATATAGTTAAACCGTATTGTCGGGTTTCCTCTCCAGCAGGATAAAAATGATATCCTATCCTATTCTACTCAATTTGGAACTCGTGTCTAGACAAGAGGTTGTGGTTTGCTATATTCAGCTGTGCTGTATTCTCTGCTCTGCTACTGACAATACGTTTAACTATATGGCGATTACGCGAATATACAGCTGAAACATTTGGCGAACCACGATCTCTCGTGCGGATACCAGTTCCGAATCAGGGTGAAGGTTTTTGGATTATTGTATTTCTCATTTTTTTCCTGTGCATGGACCTGGTTGGTGGAGGAAGCCGAAAGCAGCGCTTACGTGAATCACCGTGCACCAGCAAGGTGTCTAGCGGACCTCTCGCATATAATTATCATACCTCACAGGATTCGAACCTGCATCATGACGATCTGAAATGCGTAGCTCGAAGCATATTCCAAACGCTACGCTTAACTGATTGAGCTAACCGGGCACCCGTGGGGTGAAGGTTTTTAGCTTAGACATAGATTACAGCGCTACATTTCTTGTTTTTTTTCTTGTGCATGGACATGGTTGGTTGAGGAAGTGATTCTGGAGTGACTAAATGCGTTGACATGTTTTATCTGTGTCTGGGAAGCATAGAAACGTTAAATGGAAGTTTGCTCAAAGTCACACAACGATCGATGATGACCAAAGATTATCGGCTACGTTAGATGTACTGATTGATATCGATCTACGGAAATAGGGGCATCACTTCTTGCAGCTGAAAATAACTTCATGAATTGCAATCAAGATTCCAAGAATATTCCTGTCCACTGGCGGCCTAAAGTCCATTTATACAAATAAAGCAGAGATGCATATATGTTGATTATATTCACTACAGATGTTTACAAAAAACTTCTAGAAACTAATGGATTCACAATACTTAGAAAAATAGTATTAGATCATATAATGAATCGAAGAAAACAAGCTTCACTGTTCAGTAGATACTGTCCACTACACTCAACTATAGATGTACTTGCAATCAGGGGTGAGCAAATCGAATTGCTTGCAAGCATAAAACGACAAAATGCACTGTACTGCGTCATAACGACATGAAATGTAGATTGAAAATGCATTGCCTTTAAGTCTATTTACGCGGATATTAGTGATTTGTATCTATAAAATTCTTGATTTTTATGATGGAAATAATTTGGTCCGAACTCCGAATGATTCGGTTTTACTCATCTCTGCTTGCAATGTCAGAGGTCGTTAGTCAAGTTTCTTTGAGCCTTGGTTAGGGAGAATCTCTAATTTGAAGATATGTACAATCATAATTCATTCTGTTGAAAGCATATTATTTTTTTTTATAGCCACTTCTTGAGTGGATGACCCTGTCCAAGGCCCTTTAACAACGGCCACTTATAGACGGACAGGGTTACAATTACTGGAAAGATATCTTTTCCTGTTCGCTTAGCCTACCCAAGTTATTGCACCCTGGGTTGAGTGATGGGCATGGATAAGCGAGCCGGACTCGTCGGGGCTCGAACCCGAGATTTTCAGCCTGCGATGCCAACATGTTCAACCACTAGACCTTCGCGCCTCACAAAATAGATACAAAAATCTAAAATCCTATATCACCACATAAATCGAAATCAGTGGTTGTAGAATGAGATAATCCACAATGACGATCGCTGAGTGGTCGGTGTTTATCCTACCGACCAGGGCAGATACCATCCACTTCAACATAACGGCACATTGGTCTGAATAGAATGTTTCAAGCCCACAGTGCAGTAGCTGGTTTTCTACTTCACCGTAGTTTACGTAACTCTTTGTCATAATAGTGGTTGCTAGTAAGCTTTGTTTCAGTGCTGCTTTCCAACCTTGCGTAGAGTTCGATATATTGCATCAGTATAGGAAGGCAAACAGAATATGTTTTTTAACTTCTCAATCTACACGACAAATGTTTTACAAAGAACAGAACGTATTTCGAATTAATATTTTGCCGATATTAAATTACGACAAATTTCAATCGGATGATTTTGAATCTCTGCAAAATTAACTCGCACACAAAAGAATGCACACATCAAACAACTGTTCATATAATTTATCTCTTGAAGTTATTCAGGAAAATTAGAAGAATTAGAAAGTTAAGAATTTTGGTCAAATCAATGAAATATACAAAACAGCGGGTTGCATACGATAATTACAGAATGTCTCGCAATCGGAAGTCACATTACATGAACAGGTTCAAGGCAATGGAAGCCCAAGGTTGAATATTTTTCCAATTTATTGTTTCAGTAACTTTCCAGATGTTTTCTGCTGGATCCAGTTCTTCTATTGTGTTATTTGACCCCGAGCGGGGATAGATAAAACAATAGGTTTCTAAAATCGACTGGAATTCTAATATTCATGTTCCCACTCAAGATGGATTGAGGAAAAATTCCTGCGCTAAACTGACTATTATTATTGTCAAAGCTGACCGTGCCACGGATAAAGCATCAAACTTTGAGCAGACAACAATACACAAGTGCTACTTCCCAACATTTTTGAGATTAAACACATATTTTACTGAAAATGACGTCATAATGGCATATATTAAAGCATAATATCATTATATGATTAAAATGTCAGTTAACGACTGCTTTTCCTTTATTAAAAAGCATAAATCACTAAATAAAAATGTTTTTGTCACTTCATCTGTCGTCTTGGTGTTTTTTGCTTAAATTACCATGTTCAAACCCGCCACTGAGGTGTAATGTACGCGTCTTCTCCCTCTTGCGCTCAGTTGGGATTGACTAGGGTGTGTAGACGTTTGTGTTTTGGTTAATTTCTTGGGTTTTTCAGGAAGACGCATTGAAGCCTGAACTTACGAAAGGATAATGTCGATGAAAAAAGACATCGGGCTGACTTCTCAGTGTTTACATTTATTTCGAAAACACAGTTTGGTCCCATGACACAATCTCCGCTCTCGACAATATTTGACCAATGTGTATTATTTATTCGATGGGTCGCTTTTATGAATAGCGAGATTAACCTGGGGTTAATGTTATTTAAAGTTGCATAAAATTGACTGATTGATTAGATTTTTTTTACAACACACATACATAAAAAGATAGTCAAACAATCTAGTAGTGGCATTCGTAATAGTAATTTCAGTCTCGAGCCTCAATTCCGAATGGACGCATCTAAGCCGCGAGATCCATCAGTTGGAACCAAATTGACGACTCACACTCTTTTCATGCTCCCGTTACTTACGTTAACGTTATGAAGTTTATGATCATATTTATCATTATTTCATACATGACGGAAACAAATGTCTGAATTTTTAAATCTCTCACTTCATATTTTCCCGATTGCGTAAGGATGCAGACTTTTATGGATACTTCACACGGTATGAAAAATTTTTCCTTTTTCTCTATTTTTTTTCAAGAAGTCAGAGAAGTGTTTGAGAGTTTTAACATTGTCCAGAACAGATACCGTTTACTGGATTCTACTATATCGGTACATTCCTGTATATAATGTTTTCGGCTTGGGACACAGTTGCTAGATTTAAATTTGTCAACCTTTGCATTTTAGGATGTTATTAAATCGTTTTGGACGCTGCCCCAAACCATACTCACATTTCCAATTTAATGTTTATGAGTTATTGAAGAAACTGCTCAACATATTTCACGAAATACAGAGCACATGGATACAAGGCCAGGTCTATGCTGATGCTATTTGTCGGTTTTGATATGAATTATATTAGCAAAAATAAACTACCATTTATGAAAATTCGAAAAAAAAACAACGTAATTGGTGGGTTATGCCGAATAAAATGAAGTCACATAATGATATTAGGCCTTATACATGGCATATGATGTTATTTCCGGTGAAGTATGTGTTTATAACATCTCAAAAATGTCGGCAAGTTACACATATATTGAAATATGCCACAACTTAATCTCAAAACAGATAATACTTGAAACTGCATGAGTAAATAATTGTTGTTTTAGCAAAATTGGCCAAAACACGAATTCCGTAAATCCATGTTAACAATAAGTGCGAATGGATTTGCACAGTATGGATGGTGTGCATGGTGACCCACTGTAGCCCATAGACTCGATATATTCTTGCTTGATTCTGGTTTAAAGATTTAGGTTTTATTGAGGGTTTTAATTTCCATCGATAATGTATGACTTGGATTACTTGAAACCGAGGCACAATTCAACAACAACTCACCCTCCGACAACGAATCTTTCCTTCAACAACACAGGCTTTGAAACCGTATCTAACATTGTTTAATCTGGCAACAGTAGTCCATATTTCAGCAACTGTATCAAAACATTCCACAATATTCAAGTGATTGCCATTCCACCCACCTGTATAATGAAGATAAAGCTTTCTAACTATTTAATCAATTAGAAAATCATGCAATGACGATAGAGATATGTTGAGGTAACGCATAAGCTTTCCATTTGGTATTTGTTTGCCAATTTTATCATTGTAAATTGTATTCAATATTTATTGTTTTGATGTGGACTAACGATTGCTATGCGCACGTAACTATTAATTGGCTGGCAGGTACATTTTCAAGTTTTACACACGGATAAAAGAATCCGTTATTGCATCATTCAACGATCGAGTAATTTTGTGTTATCGTATTTTTCAAGTCTAGTTCGTATTTTGCTGCATGTGTTTGTTTTACGTTGACAACGAAAATTTCATAATAAACATTACTATTTTGTCATCCTACATTCCGAACACACTCACAAGTGCCGTATTCAGAATCTCGTTGGGTTGGTTGGGAAAATTTAAAATTTTTACAAAGTTAATTTATGACACCATAATTGATCGCGTCCCAGGCAAAAAAAATTTTCTAAAAAAATAGTGTTTTTATTATCATAAAACAGCCAAAGCATCATACCGAATGCACAACCCAATTTTGAAATTTTATTTTTTTTTAAATTCTCAGGATTTGGCACTTAAAAAGCCATTCTACAATGTTTTTGGTCGGCAAGGGCTGGAGGCCCACCTTGCCCCATAAATAAGTTAGTCCCCTCACCCATGATATAGATCTTCCCATCAAGTTCAACTGCAGCTGTGTGAGATCTTGCAGTCGGCATTGAAGGTAGTGTCGTCCATGTTGAATCTGATGAATTGAATTTCATCGCATCTGATAGAAATCTTCTTCCATTGTCCCCTCCAATACAGTAGATGAAATCTAGCAGATGAAAAAGGCAATATTTCATTCAATGTGACACTGTAGGTGCAAGTATAAAAACTACTCATCTACTACACTACTAAAGTCTCATAGTTTTTGATAATCAACTGGTTCTTTTGGGTGACTTTTCAACCTTGATAAAAATAAATTTCTAATAACAAAAAAAATAAGAACGAACATTATTGTAAAAATGACAAGCACGACATTTTAATGTATTGAGATTCAGAGTATATAATACTGCGGAGCTCACTATAATGTAGTTCAATCGGGTTTCATACATTAGCATAAATACCTATCTAGATTATCAGAGGTTTTGTTGATTTTTTATCAACCCGTGTCAGTGGCTGATCACGTCGTCCAAATTCAAATTTATGATCGGGAATTGTGAGCAGTGGTTCGCCACTTCGACGTTGTTGGCAAAAATCTTCTCATTGACAAACTGCCATTAAAACCAATGAGATGATCTTAATAATATTAATTGTTTTTTAATCGATATGTTTTTGATCCCTGACTATGGTGTCACTTGAATCTGTAGTTAAATTTCCGAATTGATTGCGATCAAAAAAATTATACGAATCACCGCGCCACATGATCCATGGCTAATTGTAAATCCCAAAGAATAAATTGCTCAATTACCACACCGAATAATTCATTTCCATCAGTGTTATTAATTAAATTGTATGGGAAGATCTGACTGATTCTTTAAAAGAATGGAAAATATAATCCTTCTGTTCATTCCTTGCGCAACTTTATATCATTCATCAAACAAACTTTTACAAGCTAGTATATATTCCTGAACCAACCTTTTGTTGCCACAACTGACGTTAAACATCCTTCCACAGATTTATCAGTGACGTGAGACCAAGTTCCATCAGATGTTTCAAAACTCTCAACTGTTTTACTGGTTTTGCAGGAATCATCGAATGCATAGATTGAATCTGGGAACAAATATCTATATTAATGTGGTTACAAAAAGGTAAATGCAACCCCTCAGAAGAAGCGGTTGGGCAAAAAACATACAGAAAATTCAAGTTATTAAAAATTTAGAATATTTAAAAATGATTTTAAGCTTTATTCTACCTATAATTGTTTTTATTTCTGTACAAATTTGCCAAAATAGTCGAAAATAACAGAAAAAATTAAGGGTTTTCGCAGTTGCCTGAGTTCATTTTTGAACCAAAAATTTCAAACCACTTTTTCAAATGATCTGAAACATTTTGTGCTGTTTTTCTGCCCAACTGCTCCTTTTGAGGAGTTGTAGCTATGTTTTTTAAGAGTTTCATTTTATGATCCACCCTAACACCAAGTTTCATCTCAACTGATAACAGAAACTTACAGGAATGAAAATGTGGGAGGCGTATTTTAATCAATGTCAAACTTAATTCAAAAATGTCGTTCAAAAATCAGAACAGGTTAACATGGACTGCTTCATTATTTCATTCAAGTTGTCTCACACGATATATAGAGACAACTGCGTTAAAGTCATTTAAAAATCCGTACCTGCATGTGGCAAAAGAGTATAATAATAAAATATATAGTTTATTTTCATTGCTCACTTTAAACATATGAATCAGAGAGCTTGGGGTTGTTCATGCATTCGTCACAAATGTACACCCCTAGTCAAATCAGCACTTTAACAGTTCGTTTTATATATTTACAACACTTCTCACCTCCAAATGCAACCGCAGTCACTCTTCTCTTTGTCAATATCCGATTTGGTAAACTAACCCAAGTGCCATCAGTCTCAGTATAATCCAGCTGATAATTGTTTCCATTACTCACAAGAACATATATGATGTCACCAAGTAATACAGCAGTGAATTGTTTGTTGATGAAATCATCACTGATGGCCTGGTCATATCATAGAAATGTATGAGTTTTGCATAAGTTCTTCCATAGAGGTCCAAAATCAATGTAATCACAAATGTGTAGCAACGAGTACATAGTGACGTAGGAACTTGATTTTTGATTGTGAATCGACTAAAAAATGCACCCGAGCTACATGTCTAAAGCAGTTGTGTATTTAGGTGTCGTCAGATGGGGCGTAGCATCATTTGCATCGAAACATTCCAAAAACTGAAATATAGAAACAAACCTGCATTTTTCTCCATGTTTTATTCTGAGGAACGAATGCTTGAATGAATTCCGATTCTCTGTCAAATACAGCAATTGCTGTGAAATAAAATATTTTTATCAGTTAAACATTAAACTCAATTATTGAAGCTTATATTGTATATATCAAATAATGATCACTGATGCTACAAAAAGCTACATAAAATGTAGAATCAGAAACAACTCTGTAAACAAAAAAAAAATAGTCTATGCAGTACCGAACCGCTATGGCAGGGTGTAATGAGTGGCATCTGCCCTGGGCAATCTTAAAACTATCAAAACTTTTCTTTATGCCTGTTAATCGCCGTCTGCAACGTCCATTGGATATATTAGCGCAATTATACAGTCCGCATCTACGAGACATCTAAGTATATTATATGCTTCAAATGCTAAAGCAAAAAACAAGAATGTAAGATTGTATCACACTGCTCACTATCACAGATGAAAGTGGAATTGAATGGGAAAAAGTACCATTAAGTTTATATGTAGAGAATTTGAAGACTGTTTGAATTCTGCACCGACTTAATGCAAACAAGAACTCTTCGAACAATGTTAACATTTGAATGTTTTTTAAACAATGTAGGAATGCAAAAGTAAGAAGCGAAGTAAATGCTACGAATCAGCTAAGTATGGTTTTGTTTCGAATCTGATTATATTGTGTATAGGAAATTAATGTGTCGGTGATGACACCAACTGAATAATGAGCATGAACCTTGATTCAAGAGAAGTCATAATATTGAATCAATTTCGTGATCTTCTTCTCACGTAAGTAAGTTCAACGTAAGTATACAAAAATCAGAAACTGATCCCAGTTAATTGGAGGGATATCAAGACATTTTCAACGTTCCGGCAATGTCAGGATTTACATTGTTCAGTGTCATTGATTACAAGCAATTATTCTATTTAAACGTCCAACCTAACCTGTGGCGCAATGCTAAATTTATATTCGTGATGTGTTAAATCTTTTCCATCCATTTTTCATGAATTGGATGTAAAAACAAGTGAAGAATATTTATTTAGATTTTCGATGAAGACGGGCCAAATTACTCGGTTTCGGTATATTTTTTCTAAACACTGAGTACTGTGCCAAACCAAGTACTTCACTCCTCTAAAGAAAATCAGCTTACCAATAGGGTGCTTCCTCCACTCGATCAATGCAGCTTCTATAAAAGGAAGTGGTTTTTAATAATATCTTATAAAACAAATATTCAGAATTGTCGTTATAAAAACAACTAAAACGATTTTGCCCAGCTCAGGCGACTGCTGATGGTTTTTGTTCACAGTATTCAAGTCCAAAAAAACAGTCATATCAGATACAGTAATCGCATACTAAACTTGGGTTATTTTCTTTGTTAAAACTGAAGACCTCTCGTCTCTGATTGAACTTTTTTCTTTCTATTCTTTTTTGTTGATTTAGAGATATTTATTCTTTTCCATCAATTTTTCTTAGATATTTGCAGAAAAAACACTTACTTTCTAGATCAATATCTGCAGCTTCTACTCCAGGTCCACCGTATGAAGTCACCGTTGTTGTCAGAATCAATTCGAGACAATGAGCAGAGTTGAGTACGAAAGACTAAATTGAAAATATAGATCACACAGATATTTAGAAGTAAAATGAGTGGAGAGTTCTGATTGATTAAAGGACTAAAATTTGAAATGTTTTAAAAACTTTAATCGATATGTTTTGACGATATGTTCTTCAAAGTAGAAAGGTTCGGATACTTGATGACTTTAAAACAAATAACGAAATAATTTTGTTTTTGTTTTTAATTCTGGACCCGTATTATTACTGGCGTGCACAAAAATACAAGACGACGTATAGACTCGAAAACATGTCTGAACAATTCAAGTGATTCAACAGAATAAAAAAATTGCAAAACCTCTTTTTCCACTATGAACTTTCGATAGCTCTTCGATATTTCCAACAAGTTCAATTTGCCAAATAGCTCTTCAAATGACGATCTTCTGGCATCGATGTCGTAATTAGTCCAAATTATCAGTGCTTTGCATTTAACTGCTTCAGAAACCTTGGAAGTAAAGACAATAATATGAATGCATTTGTCTACTGCACCAAGGGTTATTATATTGAATGGATATATTTTTATCTTACGGGAGAGGAAAGATGAGAATACAATTTGAGCGCACGGCTTGTGCAGTTACCCGTTCCACGTGGGAAATAGAAATTTTACCTGACAAGTTTCCAATTTACAACGTTTGGTCGGAGGGTGTAGTCGGTCATAACCAGCGATTACACGAACTACTGTACCTAAGTTTTTTAATTTTTTTATGGAAATTTACTTTTAGCATGGCCGGGAACAATGTCTAAAAGGAGCCAACTAACGGCCACTATATAGCAAAGAGCTACTTAAAGATGTAGAAGCAGCGACTGCACTTAAAACGGAAAACATCCCCAACGATACTCAACCGCGATGGTTAAATCATCCATCACTTTTTTGTTTCCTTTTACCCGCCTCTTGCATAAAGTAGAAAATTTGTTGGGACCATTCTAAATCTCGTAACTGTAAGGCAGTGTCCATTTTCCCCTCATACACAGGTATTTTTGTGATTCGAACTTTCGTTTTCCTAACACTTTTCCTGGAAGAGCTATCTGGGCAGTTGCATAGTACGTCAAAATGTCTGTGCGATGCAAATCCATAGATTTTGCAAATTAATATTTCACCTTAGTATCTTTTGCTCCAACTAAAAATGAAATGAATTTCTTGTCTGATTGTTTGAAATCATCTTGCACATTAATCGATTGAAAATATTTCAAAGCGAATTTGTTGCAACTTTCAACTAATCCTGCACAGTTGAATGTGTTTGCAATCATCTTCGTTGTATAAAACGATCCTGGGCTAAGATCTTTCTCGAGAAACATTTCGATCTTGTTGCACATTCCTGAAAAGGGAGATTCCATTCATTCTGATAACAGAAACTGCCCCCATACCAATACTCGAAGATTTATGCTACATATAAATGACATGAAACCAGATTTTACACCACGATTTGATGCATATTAGGTTAAAATATAATTTTTTGTAATTGAATCGCCCCAAAGCATAGTTATACAAACTAGATCAAATCTAAACTCCCGCAAAATCTCTATCATTTAAAAAGAAATGTTTTAAAATTGAAGATAATTGTTTGAACTTTGGCATAAAACTAAAGATTTTTAAATTGATGAAACAACTCACTCTTCAGCTGCATAATATGAGCAACATTCATCAGTTGTTCACAATTCTCAAGATCAGTAACAGAAACTTGTCCAGTGTAAATGAAGTTGATACAATCCTTAACAGAGGTCATTGGGACATTCTTCATTGTGACAATACCAGAACGACTTTCAACATTCTGAAACGAAAAGAAACTTACAGTGAAATCGTTACACTTTCTTGCTGAGTGCTTTCGTTTTGTTGTTTTCGTTATTGTAAGTTGCGAGTTCTCACTGGTTTGGAGCAAACATGAAACCGAACGACTGACGATCACTAAAAAGCTAATAAGACGTAGAATCATAAACTGCACCACAAGCTGAAAATATTTCATGCAAACTGCTATAAAAAGATGCAGAAAGTTGTATCTGCCTGGACAATGGCATCTTTCTAGTCGCCTTTATAACACACTTCAGAAAAGTTTCGAGGTCCGCGCCTACAGAGCATGGAATTGAATAATATGGTTTGATTTCAAAGCAAGTAAACAATAATGAAAGATTGTATCATGCTGCTCAATATCAGATGAATGTGGACTTGAACCGGAAAAGTAAATTATCAGCATAGCATTTAAAGATTGTTATACAGACCAGTGTTGGGAACTAGTCTCTTTACTCCGAGTCCCTAGTCAAGTCAACCCCAAGTGTTACGAAAAATATTTGAATTTGGAGTCTCAAGTCCTTTCGGGTCATGCATTTACGAGCGCAGGTCGAGTCACGAGTCGATTTCTAAATTTCTTTTCCCTTCAACATCAATTACAATGAATGTGCCGCTTCTCATTTTTAATTACCCATTTAAATCAGCATTATTGAGTAGACGAACGCGGATTTCACATCACATCATTCTGAGAGGCGCGTTTTTTCAAAAACTGTTTACAGACTCGATGCTTAATCCTTATCTCGAGTCTCGTCGCCTCTGCATTTTGTCAAGTGGAGTCCGAAGAGTAATTTTGCTGAGACGAGTCTGATACAGACTCAATGCAAACAAACTTTTCAAATAGGTTGTATGTTTCTTTTAAAAACAGGTAGGAATGTAAAAGTGATCCGCGAAGATAAAATTATGATGGTGCCCAATGTCGATTCGAATCTAAGAATGACATGGACTTGATTTGGTGCAAATCAGATAATGGCCCACTATTGCTCACATTTGTTTTGTTCAACAATTATATCGAGAGAAGAAATAACGTTTCCATTTGTATAGTGTTTCATTTTTTTCCTATTTGTATGGATACTGATTTTAATTACATAAACTCACCTCGTGAGCAAGGCTGGCAGTACGGTACGGTACGGTACGAAGTTCGGTACGGTACGATTGAATTTTCCGGTACGATAGTACGGTACGATTCATTTTTTAATTTTCGTACTTGGTACGGTACGGTACGAAGTTCGGTATTTATTTCGTACCGTACCGTACTCTTTTTCGTACCTTCGCATAAAACTAAAGGGAAATTTTAAAATTATTGAAAGCGGCGCAGGTATGGTAATAAAAATGCAACGGATTCACTTGAGCTGATTAGATGAGCTATGTCGTATATCGGTTTTACTGCAGTGGCGTAAAAATTTCTGATTGCGTGGAAATACATATAGACCGCTGATTTATGACGTCTTAATCTGAATGCATTTTCTGTAATAACGAAAGTTGTGATAGCCCAATTAAAATCGAGAAGATAAGCAGCATTCATAATACTAAAAATCACGATGTAGTTTCTGAATATATCGTTAGCATCGCCGATGTGCTTTGACCTGTTTTTATTTAAAATTCACAATGGCTAAGGAAGCACTGCCCGAATATGCCGACTACAATGGCGGACCCAGAAAATAATTTAGGGGGAGCACATTTTTTTCAACATGCAAACATAAGCTTTCAAATTTAAAAAAAGACCAGGGTGCCGGAGGCGCGCAAAATTTAATCGAGAACGAAACAAAAATACATGTTTTAAGAGTGAAATAAACATTACCAGACAGGAAAATGCATCTTCGCGCCGGAAGCTCGCTGAAATTTTTGTAAAATTGAATAAAAATTCCAACTTTAAAAGCTAAATGCTACGAAATATACAAAATTAATCGGGGAAAATATTGCGCAACGCAGGCGTGCGGAAATTTTATGGAAATTAAATTAAAAACTCTCTCCCCCTCACCAACTATGCAACTAAGTTGACCAGTAACCAACGCTATTATGTTTTGTTTTGTACTCTGACACGTAGAATTATCAGAGCAGAAACATCAGAATTGAAAGATATATATAAGCTGCGCAATGTGAACAATGATATTGGGGTGACATATGCTTAGTTACGCTCATGTTTTACTGTCCTGGATTTTAAACCAGATAGCATAAAACTGCATCACTTTATAGTAAGATGTTGGTACGTTTCTTGCGGTGGCCAGATCTTATAAATAAAGCTTATATGGACATTGGTAGTTGGTACGGTACGAAATTGCTGCCCAGCGAATCGTACCTGTTTTCGTACTGGTACGAAATTTAGTACGATAAATGAAAAATATTAATCGAACTTGATTTCGTACTGGTACGAAGTTCGGTACGATGTACGAAAAAAATAATATCGTACGGTACGGTACGAAAAATTTTCGAAAGGTACGGTACGAAGTTCGGTACGAAATTATTTTGCTGGTTCGAAGTACGATAAAAATTTCGTACCGTACCGTACTGCCACCCTTGCTCGTGAGACAACATTGCTTGGAAATAATCTGATCCTGCGCATAGAACATTTCTGTGTGCTGGGGTCTCTTCATTACCAACCTTTACTGTGAAATCACAATGCTCATTGGTTCCTCTCATTCTGAAATAAAGAATATGAATCGTAAGTTCAACGTATTTGTAATGCAATTGACACTAATAATATTAAACCAGCTTGCAACTTTTTCTTTGAAAAAAAAAACGAAGTTTTTTCGTTGCCTGAAATGAGATGCGTTAAATGTACAGTATTAATGCTATGAGTGTTACTGCATTTTTAATTGTGCTGTGATAAATAAAGAATATGGGACACAGGCGTAAAATCATGTTTCAACCTGAAAGAGGGGATTTTTTGTGACATCAAGACGATGACGTCACAAAATATTATCAGATTTACCCTACCAATTTGACGTATTTGGAAAGCCGTAGGCGAAATCCTTTTTTATTCAAAAATCAAGCCCAATCTAGGATAGGATTTAATAGAAATACTCACCGTAAACACATTCAAATTTAGCGTTACATTTTACTCTAGTTGAGATCGTTGGATCCCTTCCCAATATTCTGCTTTCGGAAGCAAGCATTGGGTATAAGCCCATTTCCCATCTCCAATTTTTCGTTTGCCAAGCAAATGCCACAAATTAACCGCGCCTTTACATCGCGATAGATCAGTGACTTATGTTCCTATGCCTATGGGTCAGGAACTATCAACCCACATTCTCTATACGCATTGGAGCAAATATAAAGGACACAGTAGCAATATTGCAATATTTAACCGAATGATTACGTATTTACAGCAGGATTCTCAAATCCAACCAGCGCGAACAGCTATTTTAGGAATAATTTCAAAGTTATTTCATGTGGCACGGAACAAAAACCAACAAAACATGTTATAGATTTGAAATTTAAATGAAAACGCAGCAAACTATGCGACCCTTTGGTCAAAAGCTTACTTTGTTATTTCTAACACGTCATATTTTTCTAATAGGTAAAGCCAAAACATTTTCATCGCCATTGCTCTCGTAGTAAAACTCACCCGTTGAGTTTCCTTAACATTTCAACAGCATGATCCCTCTCATCTATGTCAGCAGTTGGATCTATTTCCAATTTCAATTTCTTTGCTGGAATCATTTTTAATTTATATAAAAACAATTTGAAAATATTTAGGCACCTTAGGTTAGCATTTCCACAACAGAAAGATTCCATTACATACACATACAATTACACAGATCTATACAGTGTTTTCGTGATTTCTAAACAAATTTTGAATTGTTTGTTCGATTTGTTTGAATTGTTTGTTCGATATTAATATATTTAATATGACCCTGTAGTTACGGGCTTTAGAATAGTCCTAACGTATTTCCTGCGTGTCGTAAGAGGCGACTAAAAGGAAGCAAAGAAGTGGTAGATGGTTCTATCATCTATCAATCCCTCCCATTCCACTAACTTGATCTGAAACTTTCCACCACCGCTGCATACTGATCACTTTGCCGTGCAAGATTCTAGTAATTCAAAACTCACCATCATATTTTATGGACTCAATGCGTCAACCATTTTTACTATTTTTCCCTTAACTTCTCCCTTAATATCACGTGTGTACTGGTATAATTCAACCCCTGATTAAACTAAAAGTGCAATATTATAGAACATCGATGAAGCTTTGTCTGCTTTACTTAACTCTTAGCGAAGTTATCAGCCTTTGTTGTATCTGAAATAACGCTTCGGTAAACATTGCAGTGCAAACAGTGGGTTAACGTGTGTTACGACACGATGATTCTTGCTAATAATTAACTGATCGTGTGCGTAGGCGATTACCGTTTGGCGATGGTAATATTTGTCGAGCGTGAGTCGCATATGAGACGCTTCTCGGCGGCGCGGCCCATCCACGTATAAACGCAATGAAAAAATGACGCCAATAATTTGGAGTTCATACCAGGGCTAATACAGCCATAAAAGAAATTCCCGCAGCTTACGTTTCACTTACATCGAATGAGTTTTTATCAAACATTATCGTTTTGTATTAAATTTCAATGATTGCTGGGAACAAAGCATGTGTGTTTCCCCAAAAATTATTCAGATTCTTGGAATATATTTTTAGCTCATTGAGAATATTATAAAATTAGCCTTATTTCTCTGGTAAAACTAAGCTGAAAACTTTACAATTTTAAAATCATAGTGGGCTCACAGCGTACATGCATAAATTTGACGAATTGTTTTCATTTCAGACAAATGTTAATTTATTTTAACAAAAGAAAACTGTTTTTTTAGATGAGGCTTTTAGACGTTATAATTCTTGTAGATCAGCACATAGTGATGATGAAATTATTATTTAACATGATTAATTTTAACGAAATATATTAACCGCAAATTTTGAATCTGCTTATGGTTATTCCCCCGTGAGTTGAGGGCGAAATAAACTATTTCAAAATGTCACAAAAGCAATTGCACTCTATATGCGGAAAACATCCCCTAAAAGGACTGAACTGCTATAATCAAGTGCAGTGGAAGGTATCTGCCCGAGGTATATATTTTGACATCGCATTGTTTATACAAACCAAATCGTTCATATAATTCATCAGTGAAACCCGATCCAAATAGTTTGGAATATTCAGATCGAAATAAAATTTGGAGATATAAAATACCGTTAAGAATCAAAATACATAAAAATAATGTTTATATAAATTATCTCCTAAAGTTCTCAAAAACTTGGGAGCAAACTTTAGAAAATATTGAATAAGGATAAATAAAAGCTAGAAAACAGCGGGTCGCATATCATAATGAAAGAATGTCTTTAAATCATGTATCACACAAATTACATGCACTAGCGTATTTAACGGGCTATAGTGCTATATCTCACCTCCTCGTCGACTGAAAAACAAAACGACCTTTAGAAAAAGAACTTTAATCACAGGAAACCTCAAAAATTTTGCCACGCGTAGAATATAACACTTATTCAGCCCATTTTAGGCCTTGAAATACATTTTTGTTAAAAAAATTCGTGCTTCCGGCTTTCAAAATCAAATGAATTTTAATATCCATAATAGGTCTACCAACATCCAAGGCAGATACCACTACTGCGCTTTACCATAGCAGATCAGTTCAGTTTGAAATGTTTTCCGCTTAGAGTGCAGTTGCTGGTAGTAGATCTTTGCTATTAAGTGACTTTGCTTATTAAGTGACACTTTCAACTTTCACTTCCCCACTGTCAGGTGTTCCTCCGCCGCCGCTGGTTATAGGACGTGTTATTTTCGTGTTTGAGAAAGTGACGATGCACAGCCTAGTAAACATAGATACATCATTTTTATAGAATAGTAGTTTTCACTTGATCGTGGATGTATTTTGTAGGCTTTTACGATACTGTTTCATGGAACTCGTTACATTGCCTCCACCTTGTTTCACACGATATCACAGATTCTAACGCTAATACAAAGGCCGCGGCGGAAAACATCGTGTAATCCGTGCATTTTTTTGCCAGTTTGCGAAAAATCGGTATCAAAGCAGCAGTTCAATTTTGTATGGAATGTTTTCCGTTAGTGTGTCGTCATTGTTTTTTTTTTTTTAATTTATAAAGATCTGTGTAAAATCATTAATTGCTAAGTTTTTCTATGATTCTTCTTCTAGTTGCGCTTGAAGATAATTTAAATTAACAGAATCTGGAGTAGCGGCCTGATGTAGCGGATAGGACTGATTCGAGGATCGCACACCCACGTCCCATGCCTGCCCAGGGAATAAACAAGACGACGTCGCAATCAATGATACCGTCTTTTTTGTTACTCCGCATATCTGAATCAAATCAGTTAATAAAACTCTATATTAATTTGTTTAAGATCTTTGTAGACTTGATGTGTGATATTGCTACTTGCATTTTGTTGTCGTAATTAATGATAAATTGCGTCTATATTCAGTTAAACTCGTGACAGTTTGTGTATACTGTATGAAATTTGTGATGCTTAATATGATTTGCGAATACACTGTGCCTGAATGTTTGTTTTGTTCAAGTCTACCTCATATTATATTTTGTCCTGGTTTTCTAACTCTTGGTATATTGTGTCCCATTTGTGGCATAATTTGATGTGTTATGTTATGCCTATTCCTTTGTTTCTGTCTTGTGATCAATTTTTGTTTCCGTGTCATTTTGTCTTGTGATATAATATGTCTATTCTGTAATATTTTGTGTGATAATTCAAAATTAGTCAATTTCCCAATTCTTCGTCAGGAGAACGTATTCTATATTGAATGGAACATTTTGGGCATCTACTAACATTTTTTTTTAATATCGGACAGGCGGCTGCTAAAATTCCGTGTAACTAGTGATAATTTTTTTTCACAGTATGGAATTTTGTGCGTAACTTGTTATAAATTGTGTCTTCTTTAATGAGAGATTATATTTTACCACAAAGGTCTTCCAGAGGCTCATGCATGACAATATTTGTTTTATTGAAATTCACTCTAAGCAAGGCCGGAAGCAGCTCCGGGAACCAACCAACAGCCCCTTGATAGCAAAGAGCTTCTAAAAGATGTAGTACCAGTAACTGAACTCTAAACAAAAAACATCCTCAACAGAATTGAAGCGCCATGGTAAAATGTAGTTAGTGGTATCTGCCCTCTGCGATGCCCTGTTCACAAAAAAACAGCTAGTAAACACATTTATGACAAATCTCACAAATCTACCTTAAAATATTCACTATGCGAAAGCACCGTATTTTAAGAAGTGTTAGATGGTTTTGCCATTTCCCAGAGCAGATATAGCTCACTGCTATTTCCCATAGCAGTTCAGTTTCGTTTAAAATGTTTTCCACTTTGCTGGTACTACATCTCTTGGATATTAGATTGCCGTTAGTAGGTTTTACTGGCACTTATCATAGAGTTTCAATAGAAGAAAAAAATTTTTTAATGGGTTTTACTAACTGGCACTTACTTGAAGGGAAATAAGTTGATGCAGGGAATTCATGAGTTTACTGCTTAGACCAAGACTACCAAAGTTAGTAAACCTTTGGTTGAGTGGTGTGTAGGGCTGTGCAAAATATTCAATTAGTGATCCGTGAATCATGAATTATTCAATTCGCAGTGATTCGAAATCAATAGATTCGAAAAGTATATATTTTCAGAAAAAAGGTGTGTATATTTTGGTGTTTTAAACTATTTTATGGCAAAATCAATACTTTCGATTCGATACGTAAATATTATTCGATTCGATTTTGAATTTAACAGATATTTCAGTTTTCAGCTGCCCCTAGTGGTGGACATGAATTGACGAGCGCCTGGGCCATTACCTGATTGTAAAAAAGTTCATTCAAACTGAAGTATTTTTACAGCTCCAATTTGAAGCGGGCAAAGCTCGGAGATATCTAGGTTTATTTCAAGCAACTGGGGTCATATTCAGAGAAGAAGAGATCACAGCTTTCTGGAAAGGACAAATACCAGCACAATGGCTCTTTATGGTCTACGGAGGTGCCCAGGTAACTAGGAATTAACCAAGGTGGTTGGATTTTGTTATCCTTCAGGTGTCTAATGAATCCAATTCATTTATTTTTTAAGGAATTCACGATAGGATTTCATTGTAATCATATTGGAGGGGAAAGCTTAGAATACGGTTCGACCATATTATGATGAACCATGATCCCTCGTGCAATCGATAGTTCTAAATCGTGGGTGGATGTATTTATAATGTTTCAACATCATCAACACAGCTATTGATCTAGCAGTGTTGATGATATTGAAGCTGTTTAACGTTTTTTTTACAACCACCTCTTGGAGTGGTTCACCCTGACCAAGGCCACTTAACGGCGGCCACTTATGTACGAAAGGTGGGATCTTTCCTGTCCAGCTTGGCCAACCCAAGTTATTACACTCTGGGTTGAGTGGTGGGCTTGGATTAACGAGCTGGGCTCTTGAGGACTCGAACCTGAGATCTTCAACCTGCGGTGCCAACATGTTACCCACTAGGCCTTTCTGTGTGTGTGTTTTGCGTGGATTATCTTTTTTCGTAAATTTTCTTCTGATTTGTGTAATTTTGCCTGGGCGTGAAAAGCTGACTAGTTGAATTTAATACAAAGAGTCCAACTCTTGTGTAGTAGCTAAATTATTCTCTACGTTTCAGTTTGATATCTCTAGTTTTTATCATTACTTCACCACGACATTTCAGTTCTATTTGGAATGTTTTCCGTTTAGAGTGCAGTTGCTGGTACTATATCTTGTGGCAGGTCTTTGCTATTAAGTGTCCGTTAGTCCGTCCTTCTATGCACTGCTTCCGACTTTGCTCAGTGAATTTCAATCAAAAAATTTGAACACCATATTTTTTCAATAAGCCGCTCTTATCAAGCAAGGATGAAAGAAGAAGTGCCAAAAGAAACCCATTAAACAATTTTTTTTCCATTTAAATTCACAAGGGCGAAAGTAGAGCCTAAAACGAACGGCCACTTAATAGCAAAGAGCTACTAAGATGTAGTGCCAGCAACCTCAATCTAAACGGAAAACATCCCAAACGAAACTGAACCACCATAATAAAGTGCAGTGGGTGGTATCTGCCCTGGGCAATGGCAAAATCATCCATCCCTTCTTATTTCTCATTGCCTTCGTTATCTTTTTGCTCAAGTTCTGCTCATTCGAGTTCTTCACAAGCATCGTTCACCAAATCGTTCCGCGCTCTCGACAAGAGACAATGAAAGACATTGACGACTCATGGGGTCTGTGGTGCGTTATCTGCAATCGTTGCGACTGTTGTGCCGCAACCACTAGATGTCCTAAGAAAGAGATTCGCTGCCCAAACTGAGCTGAAAGTAAGTATAGCGTCAATTTTATGTCATAGCGAGCGTTTGCCACCATAATCATAATTTTATTTATGCCAAGCTTGTGCCACTGATGAACCGCACCTCAGCAAATTATCTGGTAGACTCATAGTTAGGTCTGCCCAAAATATTTGATTCGGATTATGCGAATTATAGATTATTTGATTCGATTTTAAATTTTTTGTTACAAATAAGTGTGGATTTTCACGTAAATTATAAGCTGATGCCTTCGCCTGAAGAATGCCTTCGTTTATTATATGACTTTGATTCAAATATTTCTTTTGATTCGGCAAAATTATTCGATTCGATTCTGAAACCTAGAGATATTCAGTTTTGTCGGCCCCTACTCATGGTTTTAATAGGTGGTAGGTTTTATCATTGACCAGGGTAAATACCACTCAGTGTACTTTACCATGGTGGTTCAAAAATCATTTTTAGAACCATCTCAATCTTGAATGGTTATGCGTTAATATTTGCGAATCGAATATTGAATCAGAAGTCATATAATAAAGAAACTAAGACATCTTTTTATGTTATTATTCACATGAAAATTCCCCCAAATTATGAAAAAACTTTGAAGCTATATTTCTGTTGATTTTAAATTGTTGCAGAAATCTAAGCAAGTATTTCTGATTCGAATTATTCCAGATCGAATCAAATATTTTGGACAGTCCTAATGATCTTACTTATTTTATTTCAGATGTTCACCTCAGCTAAACGGGCAGCATTCTACATGGTTCGTAGTGAAGGATATTTCTTGTTATATCGTGGTTTGATTCCGTCTCTCGTTCAAATCGTTCCTTTCTCAGCTATGCAGTTTGGAAGCCGTTCATTTTTTGAAGCTATTTGGGTGAAAAATGGTCTGAAACCAGGTAAGTAATGTTCAAAACTACCTGGGTAGTTCAATCGGTAGGACGTTGAGAATACGTTTTGAGCTATGCATCTCTGGTTGTCTTGACGTAGGTTCGAGTAATGCCAGGGATGATTGCATATATGTTTTTTTATTGAAATTCATTCTGAGCAAGGCCGGAAGCATTTCCCAAAGCAGACCAACCACCGTCCACTCAAAAGCAAAGAGCTACTAAAATATGTAGTATCAGCAACTGCACTTTACTCTGAAAACATGACAATTGGTTTCCACCAGACGCTCAAAATGAACTCGCACTTTGGTTTAGTCCTGTATGAGATGTTTCCTGCTTGGAGTGCAATTACTGCTACTTCATTATCCTGTAACAGCTCTTTATCATTTGAGTGGTCGTTAGCTGCCCCCGTTTAGGCGCTGCTTTCAACCTTGCTTGAACCAAAAACTAAAAAAAACTTTGCATGGAGTGGGCTCACTTCTTATTTTTTATTTTCAGGTAATTTCAGTGAATTCGTATGTGGAGGATGTGCCGGTCTGCTTGCCAAAACATTCGTTTACCCACTCGATGTTGTAAAGAAGAGACTGCAGGTTTGAAGTAATTTTTGTTGGCAACATAGGGGTGCGAATGATTCGAAAATACGAGAACCTTCCCCTCGTCTATACTTGCACGATACAAGTCTTTGAATCCTTGCAAAAATAACAATTTTTTAATATAAATGAAAGCTGACTGGCATAATATCAGCTGCTGTGCTACTCGGACTCCCGAAGGAAATTGATTTCATCAGAAGGAAATTTAGGAAATGAGCAGCATTTCATGATATATCTCTTGCTAGAAGAATTTCTTTTTAAGCGTATGGTAGCAACCAAACTATACAAAAACATTCAAAATCATCGATGCTGCTATGAAATAGCAATAGTTTTCCAAATTATCGTATCGGTTGTGGTACCAGTAATTTGAGACATACCGCCTAAAGTGGTTACAAGTTGATGCGTTAAGTAACTACAAAAATGGGTATTAGGTATGGCTTTAGAATAGCCCTAAGGTATTTCCTGCGTCTTGTAAGAGGTGACTAAAAGTAAGCAAAGAATAGGTAAATGGTTCTGCCATCCCCCGGGGCAGATACCACTCACTGCACCTTACCATGGTGGTTCACTTCTGTTTGGGAGGTTTCCGCTTAGAGTGTAGTTGCTGGACATCTTTCAGTAGCTCTTTGCTATAAAGTGGCTAAGAAACAACTATTTGTGCCCATTCGCTGAATTTTCTTCCGGTGGATCCTATTGTCTTCGGGTGTCTAGTAGCAGAGTATTTGCTAGTCTGGCTTACCAGGATACAGAAATGATATATTCAACCTGCGATGCCAATAAAGATTTTGGTTTCATTAGAACTGAATTCAGCAAATGAGCGATATTCCAAGACATATCTCATACTAGAAAATTAGAATCAAAATCATCAACACTGCTATGAAATGGATGGTTTTTAAGATTTTTGTTCGCCCTGGAAAGAAGATGAAATGAACATTTCAGACACCTTAAGAAGATCTGCATCCTATCAGCCTGGACTTGCTTAACAAAATAAAACTTCTGTATATTTGCTGATATATTTTCATTTTTTTTGCAGATACAAGGTTTTGCAGCACCCACTGTTAGTGAAATCCGTCAATATCGAAGTTTTTTCCACTGTTTTAGTGCAATATGGCGTTACGAGGGATTCCTCGCATTTTTCAAGGGATTTAAAGCTGCTGCTTTGAAGTCTTCGTTGACATCTGGACTCGTTTTTGCAACTTATCGATTTTTTCGGGAACACATGGAGCCAGACAAGGGCGATAGAGGGTGATTTAACATGAAAACTGCATCGCGAAGATTCTTCGAAATATTTATTGGTGCTGATGGTTCTATTGGGATCGCACCACAAAATTGCACATAAGTTGTATCGCCCCTCACAGGATTTACTAATAAAAATTGTATTTTTACCTGCACGAACACACACACACAGGACTGCTCTTGTGCGAGACCTACCCACACATAGGTTTACCTGTAGATGGGCAATTCAGAAAACCGAATCTGTATGGATTCAGATCTTCTAATGAAAATATAGCAAACTGTTTTGAGTATGAAACATTGTGTTGCTCAGCCATTGCATTAATATTTTGTATACATTACAAATTAAACTTGTTTTATTTAACTACTTCTTGAGCTCCAAAAATCTATATATAGAATATCGCTGTAGGTGTGGTCGATAGAAGCCAATTAATAGCGAAGAGCTATTCGGGTTCGCTGAACGGGCAAAGTGTTGGGAATACGCTTCGAGCTACACATCTGTGTAATCGCCATATAGTAATATATAGTAGCCTACCTGGTTGTGTAGGCTGTTATCCTGTCAAACAGGATAGAATGGGATTTCATTTTTATCCTGCTGGAGAAAAAACTGACAATACGGTTCAACTATATGGCGATTACGTGAAAGTACAGCTGAAATATTTGGCGAACCACGATCTCTCGTGCGGATACCAGTTTCGAATCGGGGTGAAGGTTTTTGGATTATTGTATTTCTCATTTTTTCCTGTGCATAGGCCTGGTTGGTGGAGGAAGCCGAAAGTAGCGCATCATGATGATCAGAGATGTGTAACTCGAAACGTATTCCAAACGCAAAGCTTAACTGATTGAGCTAACCGGGCACCCCTAGGGTGAAGGTTTTGAGTTTAGACATAGATTACCGTATTACATTTATTTTTTCTGTGCATGGACATGGTTGGTTGCGGAAGTGATCCTAGAGTGACAAATTGCGTTGACATGTTTTATCTGTATCTGGGAAGCATAAAAACGTTGAATGGAATTCTATCTCGTCATGAAGTGATCGGTGACAACCAAAGATTATCGGCAACAGTAGATGTACCGATTGATATCGATCTACGGAAATAGGGGCATCACTCCTTGCAGTTGAAAACTATATGAATTGCAATCAAGATGTTCCTGTCCACTGGCGGCCTAAAGTCCATTTATACAAATAAAGCAGAGATGCAGATATGTCGATTATATTCACTACAGATGTTTACAAAAAACTTCTAGAAACTAATGGATTCACAATACTTAGAAAAATAGTATTAGATCATATAATGAATCGAAGAAAACAAACTTCACTGTTCAGTGGATACTGTCCACTACACTCAACTATAGATGTACTTGCAATTAGGGATGGGCAAATCGAATTGCTTCCAAGCACAAAACGATAAAACACACTGTATTGTGCCATAACGACATGGAATGTAGATTGAAAATACATTGCCTTTAAGTCTATTTATGCCGATATTAGTGATTTGTATCTATAAAATTCTTGATTTTTATGATGGAAATAATTTGATCCGAATTCCCAATGATTCGGTTTTGCTCAGCCCTGCTTGCAATATCAGAGGTCGTTAGTCGAGCTTCTTTGAGCGATGCTTTCAGCCTATCAGTGGTCGGCCTTGCTTGGAGAGAACCTCTAATTTAAAAATATTTACAATTGTAATTCATTCTATTGAAAGCATATTAATATAAAAATCGAATTGAATATAAAATTCTATATCACCACATAAATCGAAATCAGTGGTTGTAGAATGAGATAATCCACAACGATGATCGCTGAGTGGTCGGTGTTTATCTTACTGACCAGGGCAGATACCATTCACTTCAACATAGCGGCACATAGGTCTGAATAGAATATTTTAAACCGACAGTGCAGTAGCTGGCTTACTACCGTAGTTTACGTAACTCTTTATCATAATAGTGGTTGCTAGTAAGCTTTGTTCCAGTGCAGCTTTCAACCTCGCATAGAGTTTGATATATTGCATCAGTATAGGAAGGCAAATCCAATATGTTTTTTTTTAACTTTTTAATATACACGACTTCATATCAAATGTTTTACAAAGAACAGAACGTATTTCGAGTTGATATTTTGCTGATATCAAATTACGACAAATATCAATCGGATATTTTTGAATCTCTGCAAAATTAACTCGCACACAGAAGAATGCACACGTCAACAAATGTTTGTATGATTTATCTCGAGAAGTTTTAGAAAATAAAGAATTATGGTCAAATCAATGAAATATACGAACAACGGGTTGCATACGATAATTACAGAATGCCTCTAAATCAGAAGTCACATTACATTGACAGATTCAAGCCAATGGAAGCCCAAGGATTAATAGCTGTCCCATTCATTGTTTCAGTAACTTTCCAGACGTTTTCATCCGGATCTAGTTCTTCTATTGTATCTTCTTTTATTGCAGAGGACTTGTAGCTGGAATAAATAAAAAAAAGCTTCTGAAATAGAATGAACTTCTGATATTCATATTCCTACTGTTGATGGGTAAAGGTAAAAACCTGTGAGAAATAAGATATTTATTGAAATTGTTGAAGCTGACCTTGCCATGAATAAAGCATCACACAACAAGCAATAAGTGCGCTGATGGGGCTAAAAATCTACCAGTTCCCATTTTATTGAAAATCATATTACCACAATTGAAAATTTTATATTGCCAATCAGGTGCCATGTAGTTGCCTAAATCACAAATATGGTTTCCACAAAATTATTCAGATCAGGATTGCTCGGTAGAGTGGTATGCATGGAGTCCTGGGAGTCAACGCCCAACACAGGCAGATAATATAGTCTATGGACTAGAGGGGGTCACCGTGCACGCCCACTCCCATAACCCATCGGCCCGGGTATCATTGAATTTGTATTTGAATTTGGCATCAGCGTTCAGCAAAACACTATTTTGCACTTATTGTCAACATCGATTTACTGAAGCCAATTAAGCTACCTGAAAATTTCGAATTTTGATATAACAGGAATTATTTACTCGTGTAGCTTTGATTAATATCTGTTTTAATATTTAGTTGTGACATATTTCGAAAGACGTGTTACTTGCCAACATTTTTGAGATTGAAAACATATTTTACTGGAAAAGACGTCATAATGCCATATATAAGCATAATATCATTATGTGATAAAAATGTTAGTTAACGAGGGTATTTTCCTCGATTAAAAAGGATAAATCCCTTTCGTCTATCGAATTTTTGGAATAAGGACAAGATAAAAATTAATGTCCATAAATTTAATCAAAACCTATATCAATGTATTTAGGATTTTTTTCTGGCCAAATTATATTCAAATACAGGTTCGAGCGGAGTTCATTTTCTCTTGACACGCATATGTTAAACAACCAAATGCAAGCACATATAACGATTTCTCACTGGCAGCAGTTGAATGGGTATACAAACCTTTTGAGAGGAAATATATCCTATCCAGTTCTTTTTTAATAAACAATTTAAAATTTTTGAGGGGTCGAATGACTTTTTAATTTTTTTGAAATTGTGTGATTATCCATGTGTGATTTTTATGATTTTCATGTTTTTCAAACGTTCATCGCAGAAGTTTGAGGCCTTTCGCGCCAGGTACGGTGGCGAAAGCGATGGGTCCATCCATTTTTGAATAGAAGTACCTTACAAATAGTAAGATAATAATACATTGATGGAATAGCTACTGACCTCACTGTGGGCTTGAAGCAGCGGACATGGACACAGGGTCAGGTCCATGCTGACGTTGGCAAGTAACACCCGTATTGAAAGATGCCGCAACTAAATCTCAAACAGATAATAATTGAAGCTACATAAGTAAATAATTGTTGTTATAGCAAAATTGGCCAAAACACGAATTCCGTAAATCCATAACAATGAATTTCCACGGTGCACGGTGCAATGCCCATGTACTCGATATATTCTTACTCGATGCTGGTTTTAAGATTTACGATTTTATTAAGGGTGTTAATTTCAATCAGTAAAGTATGACTCGGATTACTTCAAAACCGTGACACAATTCAACATCGACTCACCCTCCGACAACGAATATCTTTCCTTCAAACAACACAGGCTTTGAAACAGTGTCTAACATTATTTAATCTGGCAACGGGAGTCCATGTTTCAGCGACTGTATCAAAACATTCCACAATATTCAGGGGATTGTCATTCCACCCACCTGTAAAATGAAGATAAATGTATTTAACTATTTAATCAACTAGAAAATCATGCAATACGATAGAGATATGTTGGGTTAATACATACACTTTTTCATATAGTATTTGTTTGCCACTTTGTTATCGCTGTAATTTGTTTTTGTAGCGTTTATTGTTTTGGTGTGGGCCAACGACTGCTATGTGCATGTAATTATTAGTCAGCTGGCAAGTGCTTTTTCAAGTTTTACACCCGGATCAAGGGATCCATGATGGCGCCATTCAACGCATGGTATGTGTGTGCTTGATTGAGAATGCTTCTTGTGTGTCGTGAGAAGCAACTAAAATGGAACAAAGAAGAATTAGACAGTTTCACCACCGCCCAGGGAAGATATTGCTCATTTTAAATTTTGAGTTGCAGTTTTCTTTGGCATGTTTTCTGCTTAAGAGTGCAGTTGCTGGTGTTATATTTAGTGATAGGTCTCTGAATGACTGTTTTTTGCTAGTTCTCATGGTTGAACTTCAAATATTGAGAAACTTTCATCTCATTGATTTTGTGTCTTTTCTGTCTTGTTTGTATTTTGTTCTGTGTTGGTGTCGTGGATTTGAAATAAACTATGTTATTCTATTATACTATTTTTATAAAACATAAACTCTCACCAATAACATAAATCTTCCCATTAAGTTCAACTGCAGCTGCATTACTTCTTGCAGTTAAAGCTTCTTGCATTAAAGGAAGTGTCGTCCATGTTGAATCTGATGGATTGAATTTTATCGCATCAGATATGCGTCTCCCATTGTACCCTCCAATACAGTAGATGAAATCTAGAAAAATAATAAGAAATAGTTCAATCAATGTGATTATGTAGGTACAAGCTCCGGGATTACTCTATTATATTTCCAATGTGTCAGAAATGCATTTACGCAGTTTCTGAATCTTTTTTGGTGCTTCTGACCTTGCTTAGAGTAAATTTCTAATAACAAAAACCTAGGTGGAAATGAATAAAATGATGTTCACAAACTACGGTAATAGTTCATATCAGCGGTTCTAAAACGTGGAAACATTATTGAAAAAATGACAAAACGTTTGATATTGATTTGAGCTGCTGAGGAAAATAAGACAGTGGAGCCTGAATAGTAGTTTCATTCATCCCATTTTCACTCATCAGCAAAAATGTCAATTCAAAATAAAATAAAATTTGTTGATCTTTTATCAAGCATGGGCCACTGATTGAACACGCCGTCCAAAGTAGGATTTACGATTGGGAATCGTGGACAATCTTCTCCATTTTGATGCATTGTTGCCAAACCTTTTCATAAAAAAAAAAATGGCGCGGAAAAACAAGAAGACCGACCTTGATAATATTATTTAATGTTTCTCATCTCTGGACTCTCAGACCTTTAAATTGAGACTATCCACAGTGTATGCGAATAGAAATAGTTTAGTTGAATAGAAATTTGGTACAAAAAAGTAACCTTTTATGTTTAAGACGATTTTTTTGTAATTTTGAGAGGAATACTGAATTATTCTTAGGTTGGTTAAAATTCAATATTCTGCATTTTTCGAATTTTTATTTTACACAAGATTTAGACAAAAGATGAAATGTGCCAAAAATGCGCATTTCATGTATTTATCAAGCATGGTTTCTAAGTGCGTTTATTACTCCATACTGCCACCATGCGGTGTTTTGTTGATATTGTTTTGCGGTTTTTCTCATAGTGGTGCAATCGCCAGTTCTTTGTTGATGCAACTTTCTTGATAGCAAAAACCTACTAAAAGATGTAGTACCAACAACTGCACTCCAGACAGAAAACGTCTAAGTAGAACTGAACCGCCGTGGTAAAGTGCAGTGATTGGTATCTACCCTGGGTGATAGTAAAACCACTTTTAAGACTGATTTGACTAGTTAGGACAAATAGGTTTAGTTTTAAATTAAAGCCAAATGTTGATATATATGCAATGTCCATGTAAATTTAAGTATTGTTTCGTAGAGCCTGAATACTACATATACATTCATGTACAACTTTATAGTATTCATCAAACAAAACCTCACAAACTAGTAAATATTCTTAACCAACCTTCTGCTGCCACGACTGATGTGTCACATCCTTTCACAGGTTTATCAGTGACATGAGACCAAGTTCCATCAGACGGATCAAACTTCTCAACTGTTTTACTGGTTTTGCCAAAATCATCGAATGCATAGATTGAACCTGGAAATATACATCTATATGTTATTATCTCCATGTGTTTTAAGATCGAGTTTCATATAAATCAATAACAGGAATTTACCAAAAAGAAACAGTGGGATAAATCTTTCGGTAGAAATTAGATTTAGAATTAATTGTGCTAAACGAGCAAAACAACGAAAAAATTGAAAATGTCACTTCGAGGCATGGATAACCGGAAATCTGGTAAACATGCTCAGTGCCTACCATTGCCCTAGTGTTGTTTGTTGAAGTTCAAGTCAACTTTGGTCTGGCCTACCTTAACTATTATACCTGGAGTTGGGCTGAAGAAATCATAAAGTCAAACCCTGGTTGGGTGCCCAGGGCAGATACCCCTCTTAGCATGACAGACACTACAGACAGACACTACAGACAGACACTACACTTTACCATGGCGGTTCAGTTTCATTAGAAATGTTTTGCGCTTAGGGTGCAGTTGCCTGTATATCTTGTAGTAGCTCTCCGCTATCGAGTTGTCAATAGTTGGTTTTTTTTTTGGCACTGTTTTCAATTTTAGAGTAAATTTCAATAAAAAAAAATGAAGCGTGAATTTGGGAATTTATAATTGAGAACCCTGAGTTGCTTGCGCATTCGCCACTAATGTACAACACTAGTCAAGAGTAGCTGCACCTGATAGTTTTGTAACATTCCTCACCTCCGAACGCAACGGCTGCCACTCTACGCTTTGTCAATATCCGATCTGGTAATGTAACCCAAGTTGCATTAGCATCAGTATAATCCAGTTGATAATTGGTTCCATCATACGCAAGAACATATATGATGTCACCAAGTAATACAGCAGTGAAACCTTTGTGGACAAAATCATCACTGATGGCCTGTTGGTGATATTAAACTGTGTGAGCCATTAATGCCTTGAAAATTATTTTCAAAGGTTTCAAATTTCCAACGAAACTGATGACGAAGCGCATAGCTCATAGTGCCGCATTATTAAACTTGAAACAGGGGGACAGTTACAATATTTTGAAAAAGCGGTAGTCAATTTATGACGTCATAAATAGCGGCAGGGTTGCAAACAACACGAGAACACGAGTATTACTCTTCGAGACATTTTGTCGAGATTATTCAAATACTCCCGAAAACAGCAAATTTTGAACAAAATGAATATTTGTATCTTTGAAATGTGTTAATAAATTCTCCAACAATCATTTAAAATGTACTCGGTGGCTTCTGATGACGAGAAATTAAACATAAAGTCTTCAATATTAAGCACAGACGGTGATAAAAATGTTTTTTATACAAAACTGTCATATTTTATTTCATATTCACGTGTTGATGAACACAAGAGTATAGTATACTCTCGATAATAAATCCTTATTTGCACCCCTGTAAAGTGCCACATATGGAAATCTTTATGTTGAATTTCAATTCAATTTTGTTAAGGGCTATTTCACATAATTAGGTGAGATAGGGGGAACATGGCGCCATTTGTCTTGATACATTGCAAAACCAGAAATATAAAAACAAACCTTCACTCTTCTCCATGTTTTATTTTGAGGAACAAATGCTTGAATCGATCTTGACTTCATGTCAAATACAGCAATTGCTGTGAAATAAAATATTTCAATCAGTCAATCATTAAACTCACTTACTGAAGCTTATATTGTGTATAGGAAATCAATTGTGTTGGTGATGACACCAACTAAATAATTAGCATGAACGTTGGTTCAAAAGAGGTCTAATGTTGAATGAATCCATGAACTTTTCCAATCAAAACATAAGTATACAAAAGTCAGAATCCGACCCCAGTTACTTGGACGAATATCAACGCGTTTCCAACGTTCAGGCAACGTCGAGACTTGCATTGCTCAGTGTCATTGATTACAAGCAATTATTCTATTTAAACTTCCAACCTTACCTATGGTGCAATGCTCAATTTATATTCGTGATTTGTTACATCTTTTCTATCCATTTTTCATGAATTGGATGTAAAAACAAGTGAAGAATATCTTATTTAGATTTTCAATGACGAAGAGCTAAGTTACTCGGTTTCGGTAGATTCTTTCTAAAACCGAGTACTTCTCTCTTCCTAGGAAAATCAGCTTACCATTAGGGGGCTTGCTCCACTTGTCCAATGCGAATTCTGTAACATGAAGTGGTTTGTATTAATATCTTATAAAAAAAGAAAATATTCAGAACTGTAGGTATAATAACAACTAAAATAATTTTGCCCAGCTCAGGCGACTGTTGGTTTTTGTTCACAGTATTCAAGTCTGTGTGTCTCTTTGACACAAAAAAACACTGATATGTTTATAAACAGTGGAAGGAAGTGCGTGGGGAGGGGGGCTCATCGCCCTTGGCCAATACCACTTACTGGCTGCACTCAGTAGTGGTTCAGTTCTGTTTCAGATGTTCCCACTTTTAATGTGGGTACTGGTAATACATTTAATGTAGCTCTTCGTCACATAAACGTCAGTTTATTTTCGAGTGCTGCTTGTTGAAAGTGAATTTCTACAAAGAATCTCGTAATATTCATCTCCCGGAATGAACTTGTTCGGCTAGAAACATTGCCAAAATAACACAAATATCAGATACAGTAATCGCATACTAGACTTGGGTTATTTCTTGGTTAAAATTTAAGACCTCTCGTCTCTGATTGAACTTTTTTCTTTCTAGTTTTTTTTGTTGATTTAGAGACGTTCATTCCTTTTCATCACCCTTTCTTAAATATCTGCAGAAAAACAAACACTTACTTTTTAGATCAATATCTACTCCAGGTCCATCGTATGGAGTCACCATCGTTGGCAGAATGAATTCGAGACAATGAGGAGAGTTGAATACGAGAGACTAAATTGAAAATATAGATCACATAGATATTTAGAAGTAAAGTGAGTGGATAGTTCTGATTGATTAAAGGACTAAAATTTGAAACGTTTTAGAAACTAGATTTTAAAAACGTTTTGACTAGATATTAACAAGTAAGGACTGATTAACGATGATTAATACTCGATAACTTCAGAACCTGATAAAAGGTGTAAAAAGTAAAGGTGTAAGAAGCGAGTGGCTGCCACCAGGTAGACTTAGTAAAGCAGGTTCGGTTCGGACACTTGATTTAAAACAAATAACAAAATAATTATATTTCAGCGTTAATGCTGATTCCTAGACGATGCGAACAACCACAAGGCTACACTCAACAAAAATTATTCTGGCCTCGTATTATTACTGGGGTGCACAAAAATACAAGACGACATATAGACTCGAAAAATAGGTCTGAACAATTCAGGTGATTCAACAAGATAAAGAAATTGTAAAACCTCTTTTTCCACTATGAACTTTCGATAGCTCCTCGATATTTCCGACAAGTTCAATCTGCCGAATAGCTCTTCAAATGCAGATCTTCTGGCATCAATGTTGTAATTAGTCCAAATTATCAGTGCTTTGCATTTAACTGCTTCAGAAACCTGGAAATTAAAGTATAAACTATGATATGACTGCATTTGTCCTTTGCACCAACAGTTTTTATATTGAATGGATATCATTTTTATCCTGTGGTGAAGGAAAGATGAGAATACAATAACAACTACTGTAACTAAGTTTTTATTCATTTTTTTCACACGGTAATTTACTCTAAGCATGGCCGGAAGCAGTGTCTAAAAGGAATAAAAAATATGTGGAATCATCAACTGCACTCGAAAGGAAAAACATCCCCAACGATACTCAACCGCGATGGTTAAATCATCTATCACTTTTCCGTTTAGCCGCATCTCGCAACACACAGGATATATGTTGCGACCATTCCAAAGCCCGTACCTGAAGGGCAGTGTCCATTTCCCCTCATACACGGGTATTTTTTTGTAATTCGAACTTCCATTTTCTTAACACTTTTCTTGGAAGAGGGCAGTTGCATAGTACGTCAAAATGTCTGTGCGATGCAAATCAAAATTTTACAAATTAATATTTCACCATTGTATCTTTTGCTCCAACTAAGAATGAAATGAATTCCTCGTCTGATTGTTTGAAGCCATCTTGTACAACAATCCATTGAAAATATTTCAAAGCGAATTTGTTGCAACTTTCAACTAATCCTGCACAGTTGAATTTGTTTGCAATCATCTTCGTTGTATAAAACGATCCTGGACTCAGCTCTTTATCAAGAATTATTTCGATCTTGTTGCACATTTCTGAAAAACGATGATTGTTCGAATAAATGATAATTGTACGGTATTTAGGAATGTTCTTAATCTATAGTATTCTTGATTTCTGATTGGATCACCCTGACCAAAGTCCTGTATCAGCAGCTACTTCTAGACGGAAAGGGTTTGAGTTGTTGGAAAGATATGATATTTCCGGTTGAGCTTAGTCAACCTACCCAGGGTTGAGCTACTGGTATAGATCAACGAGCTGGCTGGACTCAAATACGAGATATTCGAATCTGCCATGACAACCATTGGGCCATCACGCCCACAATGATATAATGCCACATTTTACACCGCGATTCGTTGCAACAGAGCAAGTATGCTGTAGCAAAGTGTATAAATGCAGTGATCGGCTCAAAATAAACCAACCAAATAGCTAACTGATGTCCTAGTTGAAAAGGAATGTTTAAATTCGAGATGAAATCATTCCAACATCAAGCTAAGTTGTTTCAAATTGCTAAAACCAACTACTTACTCTTCAGTTGCATAATATGAGCAACATACATCAGTTGCTCATAATTCTCATGATCAGTAACAGGAACTTGTCCAGTGTAAATGAAGTTGATACAATCCTTAACAGAACCCATTGGGACATTCTTCATTGTGACAACACCAGAACGACTCTCAACATTCTGAAACAAAAGTAACTTACAATAAAACTGACGAAAATTCGAACAAAATTTCAGGAAATGTGAAGCAACAAAGCAAATCACATACAAGAAGCATCAATATTTACTGACTAATATCAAGGTTGGAAGTAACAGACTCAAAAAGAATTCAAATGATGATCACTGATGCTGCAAAAAGCTACATAAAATGTAGAATCAGCAACTACACTGTAAACAAAAAAATAGTCTATGAAGAATCGAACTGCTATGGTTGGGTGTATAATGAGTGGCGTCTGCCCTGGTTCATCGTAAAACTATCAACCTTTCCTGTATGCCTGTTAATCGCCATCTATAACGTACATTGAATATATTTGCTTACAATTGAAGAAAGAGCGCTTCTATATTTGAAGATTTCGATTCAGACTCACCTCATGAGACAAAATTTTTTGGAAATAATCTGATCCTGCGGAAAGAACATTTCTGTGTGCTGGGATCTCTTCATTACCAACTTTTATTGTGAAATCACAATGCTCTTTGGTCACTCTCATTCTGAAAAAAATTTATGCAGTTTTACGTATTGTTATTGCAATTGATCATAATTCATATAAGAATAAATCAGTTTCCGTATTGCACTAAATGGCGATATTCAATGAAAAATACAGATGTCGGTACATTTGCTTAAAAGACCATAGGTTGATTTTTTGCCAATAAAAATGCTTGTAACGCGTACATACTGGAAAATTTTTTTCATTGTCTAAAATGATATAGATGCATGTACAGTATTAAAGCTATGAATATTACTGTATTTTACATAGTATTATAAAAACAATGACTATAGAACACATAGGCGTAAACCATGTGCCAACATGTCACTATACTACCACACTATATTAACCAAAATAATTTTGCAGTCTTATTTGATTTTACTCTGTTTTTATCCTTAGTTTCAACAAAAAAAATGAAATTATGTTACAGGCGCGAGAAAAAGGCTTTTTAATTGTGATAAATATATTTTTGTGTTGTGGAAACCTATTCCCAACATTTAGCTTTCGGAAGTAAGCACCCAATAAGCCCATTCTTACATTGGTGATTCATGTTACTATGTGTCAGGCGCTAAAAACTAGTTATGGTAACCTAGTTATTTCTTGAACTAGGTAAAGTCGAAAAAAATTATTACAAAACTAGGTGTAAACTAGGTGTACTAGGTAACCTAGTTTCATTTTCAAAAGAAGGACAAACTAAGTAATTAAGGTTGAACTCTTCAAATAGTTTATTTTGAAAGCTTGCTTATCATGAAAATATGATTTACCTAGTTTTTTATTCTAGGTGCCGAGTTTTTCAACCAAGTACCTAGTTGTGAATGAAGTAAATTTACCTATTTCACCTGGTAAATTTACTAGGTAAAATATCAAACAAAAAACTCGGTAAAAGGTAAACTAAGTAAGTGATCTTGAAACTAGGTTGAAGTATTTTGAGTTTAAAATCGGTAAACTAAGTATAATAGGTAATGGCCCAGGGGTTAACCATGTTGGCATCACAGGATGAAGATCTCGGGTTCGAGTCTCGAGGAGTCCGGCTCATTATTCTCTGCCCACCCAGAGTGTAATAACTTGGGTAGGCTAATCCGAACAGAAAAACACCTTATCTTTCAAGTCCGTGAATGACTCCTCAAAAACGGAAATGCACGCTGCGCCTTATCATACGCTAATGGTACCGTAATTTATAAACCCAAACGCATGAATTGTAGCATCGCAATTGTAGGACTTTGAATTTGGTGTCATTACAAAATTCAGAGGTAATTTGCGCCAGTTTGCCTTGTTCAGATTCGTTGGAAGGATATTTCAAGCAATTTATCATTGCTAATAGGATAATTTATTTCTATTTGAAAACCCGGCTAATTAATACCGAAACATATTCTTCGAATGCACAATTGTGGGATTTTGATTTGGCATCTTTCCAAAATTCAGAGATAATTTGCGCCCAATTTGCCTCGGTTAGATTCTTTGGAAAAATATTTATTCCAAGCAATACATATTTGCTAATAGAATATTTTATTTTTATTTGAAAACCCGGTTTAAAAAAACCGAAACATATTCTTCGATTTCACAATTGTGGGATTTTCAATTTGTCGATTTTTTCAAGCGTTGTGCGACATTACGCACACATGATCGTTAGACCCGATGACACGTGCTGTTGAAACAAAAACATACTCCTTTATTGCGAGGTTTTGCAAAGTCTGCAAATCATGCATGATTGGAGCATCATCACTCAAGGCTCTCGCATGACGGGCACTAGAACTGGCCATGATACTAATATTTTAAAATATGAACAAACATAGGCACATGATTGACGAACAATACGCAGAGGGAATTTATTGCGCAAATAGAATATGAACATGTAAAATCTGTGAAATATTTTATTTAGTACAAAAACAATCGCCAATTGCCAAAACCACTATGAACTGACACTCTCCTTATACACATTAGGAAAACACAAAGACATAGCGGCAATATTGAAATAATTAACCCCAAAGATTCAAAGTTTGCGGCGAGATTGTAACATCCAACTAGCGCAAACAGCTGATTTTAGAAATTATTTCAAGGTTATTCCATGTGGCAGCGAAAATAACCCACAAAACATCATTTAGATCATTTTAATGGAAGCCCAGCAAACTCTGCGCACCTTTACTGCATTATGTCGTTTCTAGCGCCTGCACCACACCTTAACAGGTCATATTTTTTCTGGTAAGTAAAGCAAAAACATTCATATCGCCATTGCTCTCGTACAAAATCTTACCCGTTGAGTGTCCTTAACATTTCGACAGCATGATCCCTCTCATCTGCGTCAGCAGTTGGATCCATTTTCAATCGCTTCGTTGGAATCATTTCCAATTTATATAAAAACGATTAAAAAATACTTAGGCACCTTAGGTTCACAATTCTGCAAAATAAATATTCCATTAAATATCGATACAATTACACAGATCTTCACGAACTGCGGTGTGAATAGGGGATTTCAATTTTTAGGTAAATTTTGTATTTGTATTTGTTCGATCATGAGCTACTATTCAAATATGAGTATTAAAGATTCCCATAAATTATGGAAAACATGACTATATTCTTTGAAATATATTTGTCAAAGGTTTTTTTTTAACATACATAAGTTTTATTTTATTTGCCGAAAATCGCACTGTCAGGATTTACCCGATGGGGTCACTCTTCCGTGAGCTTGACTTGAAACTTTCCACCACTGCTACATAACGATCACTTTGCCGCGCAAGATTCAAAAACTCTACAATATACTATCGACTTTATACCTTTACCCTTAATATCAAAGCTGTACTGGTATAATTCAGCCTCGGAATGTTCACCAGCTTCAAGCACCCTCGCATGACTGAGAATTAAACTAGAAGTGCGATATCATAGAACCGTCGATAAAGCTTTGTCTGCTTGTCCCTTAGCGAAGTTGTCGGCCTATGTTGTATCTGGAATAACGTTTCGGTAAACATTGCCTTTTCTGATCACGTACCCCATAATCTAGACAACTTTTTTCTAAAATGAATTTGATTTGTATGAAGTATGGACAACAGATAAAAAGTTCTGGTTATGCCCATTCACTATCAAGTCATGTTCTTAACCAAGTACGAATTTGTGAACAAATACTAACTTCTAGACTATGTTATTTTCGTCATACTATCCGTTTTATAGAAAATAAAATAATTTTTTACAATACGCGCAACGGGTGAGTCAAGGATGATGATGCTGACTTAAGATAATACGGTTGTTGGCAGTCACTTCCATGAGCATCGCAATGCTACGTTGCATACTTGCCTCCCGTAATTGTACTGAGAGTTTTAATATTGTTTTCGGTCTTGCGATTAATTATATTTCTCCGATTTCATGGCATTGTTACGTCACACATACATCTATACAAAAACGTCACTTTTAGCGACTTTGTTCGAACCTCGAATGCATTTGAAAGCTCTTAAACGCGTTTATTAGCGAAGTTTCGTGAGTGCGGACGGACCCCAGATATGTTACTTTCATGAGGCGCTGTGGGTCTTTTCGAATTCGCAAATGCCAGAAGAAGTATTTTCAATGACATAACTTTGAAGGCTATAGGCAATTGTTATAAGAATCAGTGTGCAACTTGATCGTGCTCTGTAAATGGCTTTCTCGAACATACATTTATCATTGGATAGATAAAAAAAGAGTGTACAGAATCTTTACTGAAGATGGACTTTGACACTGATTTGACAAAGTTCTGAGAGAAATAAACCCAATATAATACCAAGACAGCGTTCAAGTCCATTCATTCATATGCTCGATATAATAATTTTCGCTTTCTTGTGTCGTTATTTTACTTACATATAAATGATTTAATTCCCATTCATAAAATTTCTCTGTGAGGGTAGTAGTAAGTAAATAATGCATTATTTCAGGGTTGTGTTGCAATGATATACGATTTCACATATGGAAAAATAAGAAATTCACAGGCGAACGGATACATTGACTTTGAAGTTTTTATTGTTTTTGATATAGAATTTTTGCATTTGGCCTTCGCTTCTTCGCTTCGAAAATAAAACAAAAATGACATCAATTCATAAAACGATTTTTATCATTTTACCGGCGCGAGTGCGCCAAAATATTGGGAAGAACTGTACCAGATAGTATTATATGAAACAGAAACAAGATAAAGAATTGTTATTTTTGGAGCCTTTGGGGAGGCATTCAATTTGAACCTTTTACCGCTTTGTGATTTATTTTGTCTTGACATTGGGACCATTTTCTTACAGAAGTTCCATGTCTGCATCGCATTTTGTTTATTAAATTTCATTCTAAAAAGCCCGAAAGTGGCGGGTGCTTACGGCATGTATGATCAATTTGATACAAGAGGTGGACAGCGAGGGTAATTCCATTCCCCCCTCGTTTGACGGATTAATGCGTGCTTGCTATAAAATGGAGCTTTTAGGGGATTAAATGTAACAAAAAATCTTTCCTAAAAATGATGGGCCTGATTGGATTTACATATCTTCTTTTTAGAAATTCTAGATTGTCTAGCATCATACTGCATTTATTGTGGGGAAAAAACTCCCGGGGAATGGGTGAGATATTAAGCTTTCTTCAACGAGCCCAGTTTGCTATAGATTTCACTATCTCATATTATTATTTTAGGTTGGATGTGATAGGTGTCCGAGATGGTACCACGTAAGCTGCTATGATAGCGATGTTGCAGATATTGTCGATATAGTATGGAAGTGTCCAGCTTATGCATCAAAACATTAGAGACGTGCTGCAATGGAAGCACCTTTATAGTTTTTCCAAATTCCCCAAAAAGTGTAAACATGACGACCTGAAAATTGTTTTGTTAAATTGGGTCTCCAAATGCTTAAATTGAATATTTTGTGCTTGTAAGTAGTCGTTAGTTGTTACTTTCTCAGCGTGACATCCAGTCCTGTAAGTAGGGCTGGGCAAAACCGAATCAATTTTTTCGAATCGGATCCAATCACTAATTCTTTCCAAATAACAAATATCCCATTTTTACTATTGCAACTTGTACTGTTATAACATTGTGAAAATAAAGAAATTTATATTTTGTAGCGTATTTTCAATTCACACTAAGAGCAACCACTTTCATATTTTAACGACGAAATATAATCGATTTTAGTCAAATTTGACCTAAATCGATTGCATTTCGTTGTTAAAAATGAAAATCCTAGTTCACTTAACAAGTTTTGTTCCTATAATTGATTCACGACTGATTCGAATAAACTGTGCTTCGAGTCGATTCGAATCACCGACTCGAATTGCCCAGCCCTACTTGTAAGTATGGGTTTCAGTGAAAGATCATTACTATTTTTAACTCTGAGTAAGGTTGGAAGCAAGCGATTCGGCTTGGGCAGTAGTATAAACGCATTTTTTTATAGGCCTACCCATTTGAGATGAGTCATTAATTCTAGCCATTAACTGGAGTCCGATTGATAAACACATATCCGCCGCTCAACCTAAAACACTTTGATTTGGATTGGTCGAATCGAAAAGCCAGCATTTTTCTAACCATACAAGGTATCCTGAAAAATTACACGGGAATTCTCACAAATATTCCTTAAGATTTTTATTTTTGACATTATTAGTCAATGTTTTTTCAACATTTTTTCAACGTTTCTATGTAGATCTTGCAAATAATAAATATTTTGCGTAAAAAGAAGTCTTTTTATTATGAACTTCATATGTTATTTGTTAGAACAAGTTTCTAAAAAAGTAGCCTTATTATTTTCAAGGTTCTTCAAAATATACTCAGAATAATACATGAACAATGCTGTGCTATTTTTTCCAAAGTACGTTTCCATACGTGTAGAAATATGTTATAAACATACGTACAAAGGGAATTTGCGTGACAAATAATTTTTTTCGTTAATTAATGACGCCCTTATTATAGATATGTTGCTATTTTTGCACTTTTTCATGAAAAGAGAGGGGAATTTCCCTATGATCCGCACGGTAGAATTTTTTCAAATTTTTTCCATATAGGTATAGAAATATATTGTGAACATACTGCAAATAGGAATAGCGTGACAAATAATTTTTTTGTTAATTAATGAGGTCTTTATTAAAGATATTTTGCCATTTTTGCACATTTTCATGAAAAGAGAGGGGAATTTCCCCATGATCCGCACAGTAGAATTTTTTTAAATTTTTTTCCTAGGTGTAGTAATATATTTTGAACACACTGTATAAAGAAATAGCGTGACAAATAATTTTTTCGTTAATTATTGACGCCCTTATTAGAGATATTTTGCTATTTTTGCACTTTTTCATGAAAAGGGAGGAGAATTTCCCCATGATCCGCACGGTAGAATTTTTTTAAATTTTTTTCCTAGGTGTAGTAATATATTTTGAACACACTGTATAAAGAAATAGCGTGACAAATAATTTTTTCGTTAATTATTGACGCCCTTATTAGAGATATTTTGCTATTTTTGCACTTTTTCATGAAAAGGGAGGAGAATTTCCCCATGATCCGCATGGTAGAATTTCTTCAAATTTTTTTCATAGGTGTAGTAATATTTCATGAATATACTGTAAAAAGGAATAGCGTGACAAATATTTTTTTCATCACCTAATGACGTCCTCATTATGGATAATTTGTCATTTTTCCATATTTTCGTGAAAAGGGAGGGGAATTCCCCCATGATCCGCAAGGTAGATTTTTTTTAAATTTTTTTCATAGATACAGAAATATATTTTGAACATACTGTATAAGGGAATGGCGTGTTAAATTTTTTTTTCGTTAATCATTGACGCCCTTATTAGAGATATTTTGCTATCTTTGCACTTTTTCATGAAAAGGGGGGGAATTCCCCCATGATCCGCACGGGAGAATTTCTTCAAATTCTTTTCATAGGTAGAGTACTATTTCATGAATATACTGTAAAAAGGAATAGCGTGACAAATATTTTTTTCATCACATAATGACGTCCTCATTAAGGATAATTTTTCATTTTTCCATATTTTCGTGAAAAGGGAGGAGAATTTACCCATGATCCGCACGGTAGAATTTTTTTAAATTTTTTTCATAGATATAGAAATTTATTTTGAACATACTGTATAAAGGAATAGCGTGACAAATTTTTTTTTTTCGTTAATTAATGACGCCCTTATTAGAGACAGTTTTGTTATTTTTGCACTTTTTCATGAAAAGGGAGGGGAATTTCCCCATGATCCGCACGGTAGAGTTTCTTAAAATTTTTTCATAGGTGTTGTTATATTTTATGAATATACTGTGAAAAGGAATAGCGTGACAAATGTTTTTTTCATCACTTAATGACGTCCTTATTAAATATAATTTGTCAATTTTCCATATTTTCGTGAAAAGAGAGGGGAATTTCCCCATGATCCGCACAGTAGAATTTTTTTTAATTTTTATTCATAGAAATATATTTTAAACTTACTGTATAAAAGAATAGCGTGACAAATATTTTTTTCGTTAATTAAAGACGCCCTTATTAGAGATATTTTGCTATTTTTGCACTTTCTCATGGAAAGGGAGGGGAATTTCCCCATGATCCGCACGGTAGAATTTCTTCAAATACTTTTCATAGGTGTAGTAATATTTCATGAATATACTGTAAAAAGGAATAGCGTGACAAATATTTTTTTCATCACTTAATGACGTCCTCATTAAGGATAATTTTTCATTTTTCCATATTTTCGTGAAAAGGGAGGAGACTTTCCCCATGATCCGCAGGGTAGAATTTTTTAAATTTTTTTCATAGGTGTAGATGTATTTTGAACACACTGTATAAAGGTATAGCGTGACAAATAATTTTTCCCCTAATTAATGACGCCCTTATTAAAAATATTTTGTCATTTTTGCACTTTTTCATGAAAAGGGGGGGTAATTTTCCCATGATCCGCACGGCAGAATTTCTTCAAATTTTTTTCATGGGTGTAGAAATATATTTTGAACATACTTTATAAAGGATCGCATGACAAATAATTTTTTCGTCAATGAATGAAGTTTTTATTAAAGATATTTAACTATTTTTTGCAATTTTCCAAGAAAAAGGAGGGGGATTTCCCCAGGATTCGCACAGTAGAATTTCTTCAAATTTTTTTCATAGGTGTAGAAATACATTTTGAACATACTGTAAAATGGAATAGCGTGGCAAATAATTTTTCGTCAACTAATGACGTCTTCATCAAAGATATTTTGCTGTTTTTGCACTTTTTGGTGGAAAGGGAGGGGAATTTACCCATAACCCACACGGTAGAATTTCTTTATATTTTTCCCCTCGGCGTACAAGTATGGTTTGAACACGCTAGTCAAAGAAATATCGTAACAAACCAATATTTTGAATGAATATTTATGATTTGGCCAAGGCGGATATAGTAATTGAAAAAACGGTAACTGTCTGCTGAAAGTGTCTGCTAGGTTTATACAGGTCTCATTATAACCCGGGAGACAATGCCAGATGCTTGCAGCATTGGCGCACCCAACTTAGGATGAGAATATTCTGCCAATTCTTAATTTGTTGACATTCAGGAATATGGTACAGAATACTGAATATGGTACTAAACTTCACTAGACCTAGAATGGGTCACTTCACTAGACCTAGAATTGCTTGAAAAATATGTTTTTATTTTCGTGTTTGGCTAAGCCTACTCAAGTTATTACAACCTGACTTGATCAGTGAGTGGGGGGCATGAATTGACGAACCGGACTCAAACCGAGATCTTCAACCTGCGATGCCAACATGTTTAACCACTACCACCTGCCGGATTAACGGTACCGGTACGCCATCACGACCGCCTCAGCTAGACTTGAATTATCCTGCCAACGCGCTAATTTTCATTCAGTACCGATTACACAAACCAAACAAGAACATCTTTATGTCTGAAACTATAATTTATATGCGCGCGTATTTATTCTATACCTCTTTCTACTTGATATAAACTGCCGCATTCCCACTGGCCTGTCAGTTTTCACAACAACACTGAAATGAGGAACCGAAACTCTGGTTGTAATACAGGTGATTCCCCGAATTCGTAATAATTATATAAAACATCTTTCATTTGCCGAACATGGTTTAATATGTTGGTAAAAAATTGTAAGATGTCTGAAATATATTCTTGGAGCTCCCTAATGGGCCTGGTGAATCGCTATCGGATTTTAAAACTATATTCATTGATGCGTGTCAATTACGAAAAAAAGATAACTTCGAACACTCATGTCACGAACATGTTTGTGACCTGTGTTTCGAAAATTAATTGAAAAAAAAACGTTTATATAAGTTTTGCGTTCTATTTCGTCTGAATTAGTATCATGTAGGACAGTTCATCACAATCAAATAGTACTTCAATGCTTGAATACTTTGAGCGAATTTATTTTAAAAAATAAGTCAAAATTTGAACAGTGGTAATTGTGATTGGCGATGATAAAAGCTGACCAATGACATTAGCGGTGCGCGACAAAAACTTCATATAAAAGAATAGCGTATTCGCAATATTATTAGAATGACCCGCGTTTGCTCACCATTGATTTCATAGTGGACGCATTCTAAATGTGCAATTTTATTGGGTGCGATCCTGCAAGCTGCAATTCTATCATCAAGCGTTTGGTGCGAGCACATTTTTGGGTCATATTCGCACCATGTATTTTTGTGTATAATCATTCTTGCGTCAGAGGTGACCAAATTTTGTTTAGAAAATAGAATATAGATTTCCAATTTTAAAATAAAATAAAACTAATTTTTTTTAACAAGGTTGCACAAAATTACCAACGCAACCACCCTAGTATGTTTCGACGTTTATTATGATGGAAATTATTTGAGTTTTTCTTGAATGCATCGATATTCTTGATTGGTCAAGATACACGGATGCATCACAAGGTTCATTCGTCATCGATACATGATGAAATAGAATCTTGACAACGTTTTTCTAAAATGAATTTAATTTGTATGAAGTATGGACAACAGATAAAAAGTTATGCCCATTCACTATAAGGTCATGTTCTCACCTAAACACAAATTTGTGAACAAATACTATGTTCTAGACTATGTTATGTTCGTCATACTATTCGTAGCAGCAAACGCCATATTTCCAATTTTGATGTGTTGTTGTTATTGTTGTCCCACATCATAATTCACAAATTTTGACTCCACTCAACATCAAAATCTTCTGGCGGGAAGTCACTCAAGCGTGCAGTAGATATTCTTGCCATATTCTGTATTTTTCTTATCCATTTCAAGTAATGTCATTTCCTTTTTTAAGTGCTGATAATAATAAAATCAGTATTATTGAGGTTTTGATTGTCGTGCACTAAATTTGTGTTACTGACTAAACCTAAACTGAGAAATAAAATTCTCAGGCTGTGAAATTTGGGTATTTTAAATATGAGATTACCGTATGTTGATGGGATATCTGGTCTATTTGTGGCAACTGGAACGTTGTGTTCAGTATGGTGATTTATGCTAGTTTTCGGATTTGCCGATTTTTTCGATATTCAATTGCTATCGGTACTGGTTGAGGCATCATCAATGTCATGAAACGAAAATCCGGACTGGCATTGGATTTTGTTTGGCATAAAAAAGGTACTGGTGGAGGCCTATTAGAATATTTGGGTCTCATGAAGTTTAGTACCAGATATCCGATTATCATAAAAATTCCCAATGTTGCAAGCGACTCATCCTAACCCGGGAGACAATGCCACATGCTTGCAGCATCGGCGCCCCCTAGTTAGGATGAGAATATTCTGCCAGTTTTCATTTTGGTGACATCGGGATTATGGTACTAAACTTCACTAGTCCCGAATATTTTTGAATAGAGACAGCGTTCTTTCCTGATACTAATTAGTTCCGTATTTCATATGTTTTCTACATTGGACAGTTGGGTGTTCAATTAGCTTGTTTTTGTGATGTATTAAGGAAAAGAGTCAGAAATTATTATTTTGTAACCAGAATACAAAATAGGTACTGGAAAACCTGGTGAATTTGATGAAGCAGGTGACTTTAGTAAAACATATACTCTTAATATCAGTGCTTTGACTTTTCTCAATTTAATTTGCCAACTCTGGCTTGTCACTGGCTTTTTCAATTCACAGCATTTAAGACGAATCCCAGTTGTACAGCTTTATGCAATATAGCCCATCATTAAGAGTCATACCAGTATGAAAATAATGCTCTTTATCAGTGGTGTGAAAATCTTAAAAGGGGGCATGAAAAATATTGAAATTTTTTTGTAACAAAACTCTCGTACAATTACAATTGTTAATGAACAAAAAGTCAAAGTTAGACGGAATTGATCGATGGCTAAAAAGTAATAAATTGTCTTTAAATTATTCTAAAACAAAATTCATGGTATTCGGAAACGGGCAAAATAATAATGATAAAGATTTTCAGATATGTATTGGCAGTATAAAAATAGAAAGAGTCAAAACTATTAAATACTTAGGTGTTATATTGGATGACAAACTCTCATGGTCTAGATTTAACACACTTTAAGTTATACATAATAGTCTAATTTATTCTCATTTACATTATGGAATCCTTAGCTGGGGTTCTGCTAACAAAACTACCCTTAAGCCATTAAATGTGCTGCATAATAAAATTATGAGGTGCTTGTTTTTTGCGGAGTTGATGAATAGTCTAACATCTGGGCTTTACCATCAGTGTGAAGTGTTATAACTCAATGATATTTATTTCTACGAGATAGCCGAGTTTATGTATGGATTTGAAAATAACTTGTTACCACTGATTTTCGAAATTTTTTTACAAAAATTTAGATGTTCACAATTATGCTACCCGTAGTACTTTAAACAGAGTATATTACACTCCTTAAGTTGCCACACAAATTTCAAAAAAGTCCCTTAAATCAGAAGGCATTGAAATCTGGTCACAGATATCTTCTGATTTAAAGAATTTTAACTTTGGAGGGTTCAGTTGTCGCCTGAAAGACAGAATAATCGGTTGTTACGAACATTGAATTCAACACTAATTTGGTTGTCACAGTGTTTATATGCATCGTGATTAGGTTTTTGTTTCTTTCTGTTATTATTAATCTGTTCTATATTGTATGCTATCACTTTAATCGTACCTGCCTGTCTGGGCGAGCCAGGATCTTATTCTATGGCAAAATTTCAGTTATTTTCAAGTTGGTACATTATTGCGATATCCGATCTGATATTTATTGCCCTATTAGTCAGTATTGGGATTGATAAAAATGTCTTTCGGTGCTGTAAATGGTATATTTCCTAATTAATTTGTCTCAAATCTAAAATAGTGATTGACAATACTCATAAATGAGAAACCACATAAGTCTAGGTTTCAAATTTATCCACATGTTAGATTAACCATTGCAGATGAAGTATCGAATTTATTTTATAAAATGTCGCAATATTCAATTAGTCTTTTATATAAAGTTAACGCTACTGTTCCTCCTTCCTATTAAATACTGCATAGGATGTGAAAACATATCCTAAGGCATACCGTAGTAATTTATGTTCTACTATTTTGCATAATATTTTCGTTCTTTCTGGAATAAGTTATGTAGACTTTATCTGCACCTTAATGTCAACCATGTTATGCTTACACCCCCCTTATCTCACATTGTAAATGTTTTTTTGTTTATTTTATAGTTTAGAATGCACACACTGTTTTTTTTGTTTGTTTATTTTTAAACCAAACCCACCTTATGCCTTAGCCAATTAAAGGTGACACAGCTCGATAGCCTTGTCAGGTTCCCTGTGCCTCCTCCATCTGTGACTTAAGCGATCTATCTGATAATTTCATCATTATTTACTTATTGTACTTATGTTTTTTCACATGTTGGGAATAAACTCTACTACTGTACCGGTACTAAAGGCGCGCAAGTATTTTTTGACCAAAATAAATATACTCGTAACGTTTGACGAGGTTTGATGCGTTCCCATAGCTTAGTCTATAAAAGCTTCAGGGCTGACCTGCACATTCCTAGCCGTCTAATCGTCCGAATCCTGTACATGGTTAATCATCCAGCTGTATGATTCTGGATTGGTGATAAATGTCAGCTCTACGCACATTCCCATTGCTTTATGCCAATTGAGCTCACTGGTCACTGGGGCTGTCCAAGGTATTCGATTCGTGATTTGAAATCAAAATATTATAAAAAGTAAAGATTTTCAGAAAATCGATGTAAATTTTAATGTCATTAACAATTTCTTGACAAAATGTTTTTGTTCATTTATTATAATACTTCTGGTTCAAATGTTAGAATTTGGCCACTTCTACTGGGCACCTGTCAAAGTACGTTCTCCTGTAAATATCCTTCTATGTTTCCAGTTATATTTCACAATATGTCCCAAGGTGTTGTTACAAATTATTTTGCCAAGAAACGTCGTGGAGGTTATATCCAGCCATCAAAACGTTTGAAACTATCGAATGATGGATCAACTGAACTTCCAATAATCGTACAACCAGAGAAGTTCGTCCAGGAAGTACGACAAACCCGACGACAAAGTACAAGAAAGAAATCTGTCACTTCAGCACAGACTCGCCGCAACACAAAAGCTTCAAAGAAAAAGGAAATTACTCCCCTATCACTTGATGGTATGACAGATTTTTTTAATTGTTCTAACTTTAATTGGAAATGGGGCTGTCTAAAACATTCGATTTGTGTATTTATAATTCCATTTGTCAAGCAATTCCAAAATGGAATTAAAAAAACTCTGCAATGTGATAACTTTGCTATATCATGTGTATCACCTTATGTGTCGAAATTAGAAGTGGAAATGAATTATTCGAATTAGTCGTGAATCGTTCATAGGAACAAAAACTTGCTGAATAAAGTGGAATTTTTAACAACTGAATGCAATTGGTTTTGGTCAAACCGGGTTCCCGTACAACCACAAATTTTGCCACAGCCTTTGCACACATCGCGTTAATGTCCGAATATATATATAAAAAAATAAACTTGACAATTCGTCATGGAGCAAAGTATAAGTCTATATAGAGACAGTTTTGGAGGAAAAGTAACAATTCCTACTTCGTGGAATACGGTAGTATTCTAGAAAACCTGACTACTCAAATGTAGCATCAATATTCTTAAGCTTGAATACTTTCACATTCATTATTGTGTGTATTTTTTTTACAGAATACTTCAGTCAAAACCTTGATGGGGAATCCAATGATAATCTAACTCTACGACTCTCACCCACACCGTCTGACAGCGGGAGTTCCACATGCAGTGTTATTTCAACTAGGAGTACGTCCAGAGAAGTTATCACAGCTGCAAATGATGATCATGATACGCCTGCCACTCCTTCAAAGAGGCAGAAGGTAAAACCAATGTAGAACTGAGCGGCGTTAGTTATTTGACCAATATACCAATGGTAAATTGCCAGCATTACCTAAGATTTAGCTATTGCTCTGTTTCAAAGAGCTGCTTGAGGCCATGATGAAAAAAATCAGTTGTATACCGTGAAATCAGTGTCGGGAAGACTCGAGTCACCTTTTTAATGACTTGACTTGAATCGTCTTGGCTAAATAACTCGACTCGTACTCATCTTGACAAAATTCAAACCTGACTTAACTTGGGACTTGATATAAGTTTAGTCCGAGTCTGCGATCACCTTTAAAAAATCACCTATGAACTCCGTGTTCCTCCACCCAATATTGATCGTATGATGATTCTAAGTGGGTAAATATAAATGAGTGGCAAATTCTTGTGACTTGTGACTCGAATTTAGACTCGACTTTACTTGCGTCTTGAAGGTACAGTGATTCTCGACTTGACTAGAGACTTTAATAAGACTTGGACTGTACTTGCAACGTGTGTGTACTTCGACTTGACTTGAGACCCGAAGTGAAGTGGGTCGTTCTCAACACTGGATGAAATCTCTCTGAATACAGGGGAGGGGCATTTCTCTAAATCTGTGTGAAAGAACTTAATGCTTGTTTTTTCATCATTACTTGGAGCCATATTCATAATATTGCGTCCAAGTTTTCTACACCGAGTTCAGTTTGGAATATTTTCCACTCAGACTGTAGTTGCTCGTACTGCATCTTGCAACAGCTTGTTGCCGTGGTCGTTCATTGCTACCTTCCTCGCTTAGATTGAAATTTTATTAGAAAAAGCACTATTTTGCTCTGAAGGTACAGATTTGAATATCACTGTAAAAGTTGTTTCTTTCAACTTTAACAACATCATTGTAGATTAATTATTAAAATTTACTTTTGGCAGAAGAAAGATGAAACGGAACTGACTTTAAGAGAGAAGCGAGGGCGTGCAACACCGCGTAAAGATATTGGATACGAATTCAAAGTTCCAGAAAAGACTGAATTGAAAGAACTTAAACCTGACACAGATTTCTCATCAACAAGACCAAAAAGAAGAACAGCTCGGAAGAAATTGATCTCTGCAGGAAGTGAAGGTAGTGTGATGCCCAGTGTGATGGAATCTTGCTTTTCTCTGGGTGTCTGGGATGCTCATGTCATTTTCTTCGGGTTATCAAAAATATTTTAAAACTCCATGTACGATTTGGTTGTTACTCAAAAAGGAAACCTTTCAGCTTAATCTCAAGAGATATCTCATGGAATAATGCTCATTTGCTAAATGTTTACGGTGATACACTTTTTCTTTTAGTTCATACGAAGCATATAAGTCTGTGTCGGTCAAATCTTTTGTTGGTACTTTGTGTGATATTTGTCACCATTTAGGCTTTATGCAGCAAAATTCTGGCATCTGAGCAGAGCGGCAATCCAAAGATTAACGCAATATGGTATTGCAAATCGATTTGAAGAAAATTTATCAACTGAGCAATATTTCATGATACCAGAACCTATATCTGTTGTTAAAAAGATTATATTGCCTCCTTTTGAGTGTCTGGTAGCAACTAAACAATATATAAACGTTTGAAATCATCTATACTGCTATGAAATATTGATAACTTTTGAATCTAAAATCTAATCGAATATTCGAACCGCAATCTTTTAATGTATCAAAGTGACTTTTTCATAGCAGTATTGATGATTTTGGGTCTTTTTCTTTAGTTTGGTTGTTGCTAAACCCTCAAACAAGAGTCATTTTAGTTAACATTTATTACGTAATATTGGTCGTTTTCTATATTTTTTCTGAAGACAACCATTTGCTTCAGGTGCTGTGAGTAACAGAATTGACTTCCCAACGGGCAATAATGGACAATAAAAGTTTTATTTCGGATGTTTTCCGCTTGAAGTTGCTGGTACAACATTTTTATTATTTATTTTTTATAGTCACTTCTTTGAGTGGATCACCCTGTCCAAGGCCCTGTAACAGCGCCACTTATAGACAGACAGGGTTACAATTACTGGAAAGATGATGATCTTTTCCTGTTCGGCTTAGCCTACCCAAGTTATTTCACCCTGGGTTGAGTGGTGGGTATGGATAAGTGAACCGGACTCACCGGGGCTCGAACCTTTAACTTGCAATGCCAACATGTTTAACCACTAGGCCATTGCACCCACAAACTGTAGTATCTCTCTTCAATTTGGGTGTTCGAAGTGAACTTAAATGAAAAAATTGTATTGAATATTTTTTATAAATAAATAAATAACAAACTACGGTAGAACAAAATTTTTGATTGTTTTCAAAAATTCTATAAAACTTGTAAATCTTTGTCTATGATTTCCCTGCTTAATCGTGGACTCGATGGCCTGGTGGTTAAACATGTTGGCATCACAGGTTGAAGATCTTGGGTTCTAGTCTCGGCGAGTCCTGCTCACTTATCTATGCCCACCACTCAACCCAGGGTGTAATAACTTGGGTAGGCTAAGCCGGACAGGAAAAGATTATATCTTTCCAGTAATTGTAACCCTGTCCGTCTATAAGTGGCCGCTATTACAGGGCCTTGGACAGGGTGATCCACTCAAAGAAGTGGCTATAAAAAAAAAAAATTAGCTGATATTTGACTTTATTTCGACAAAATAAAATTTTGTATTCAACATGATTTTATTGCAAAATGAATCAATTTAAGAATAATCAAATGGTGGAATTTCTTTTACTTAGAATAAAGACCTCGTAGTTTCCATTCTCATAAACTTCAAAATCTTCTTTATCAGGATTCGTCGGAAACTGTATTTAATTGAATCTTAATTTTTTTTAGAAATTTTGAGCTCGAACACTTTAAACGGATCAAATCGGTGTTTCCTTCAGCGTACGAATACAGACAGGAGAAGGGGATCATGAGTTATAATGATCACATAAGACCTTCAGATTATCAGCTGACGAAACAGAACAGAATTTTGTTTTTATTGGAGTCTGCAATGTTGAGGTACTGCTATTGCATAGCAGCATTGATGGTTTTGAATTTTTTTCCACGGTTCGGTTGCCACCGACATTCTTTGGGATCACAATATGCTCAGATTAACCAGGAGCAATGTGGCAAAATCTTATTTTTCTTCGGGTGTCCGAAATATTCATGTCATTTTCTTTGGGTGACCAATAAGCTTAAACCATCAACACTGCTATTTCATAGCAGTAATGATGATTTTAAACTTTCTTTTATACCGTTTAGTTGCTACTAGACACTAAAAAATAGACATTTAAATCTTCTAGACCAAGATATATCCTGAAATACTGTCAATTTATTCAGATGTCAGAGTAGCTGGCATTCTGCCACTCTGTTTCTGGCCTTGCTTAAAGTGAATTTCAATGAAATAAAACTGCCAAACCCTCAATTATTATCGCTCTATGCATGGCCGCAAAGATTGTAGTTGCTACTTTTTGTAGTGGGTTTTTGCCTTTTAAGTGGCCGTTAGTTAATGGCTTCCTCTTAGGCACATAATCATCATCCCTCGCAAGATTCGAACTTATGTCTTTATGATCAGAGATGCGTAGATGCAGCCTCCTCTTTTATAACCCATTTTGGGGATGGGGAACCTGACCAAGTCTTAGCGGTCACTTATGGCGGTCTCAGGGTGAGTGTTGTTGCAACTTGTTGGGAAGTATGATCTTTCTGATCCGACCTAGGGTACCCATATTAAATGAAATGGCGATAATATCTGTATCGGCATGAAAAACTAATATCGATCACGCCCTATCGAATATTTTGGTCAGCCCTAGATATATTTGTGTCGGCAGGGGTATCAGAACATACTATGTGTGAGATGTCTTTGTCTCTCTTAAACTATTCTATATTTTCTTTATAGAATCTTGTTCGACTGCTTGTTCTGTAATGTGTTAATGTGTCACTGCTCGAAACAGATGAGGTATGTATTAGCCAGGATGGTAGAATCTTCATTTTCTCCAGGTATATGAAATGTTCATATCATTTTCCAGAGTGACCAAATATCAGCTACTCAGACACCCAAAAGAAAATAGATTCCATCAGAAGAACATTTGATAAATGGAAATATTTCATGATATGATTCCTGCTATAAGATAAAATTACCTTTTTTTGAGTGTCTGGTAGCAACCCAACTGCAGGAAAAGCATCCGATTTGTCAATACTGTTACGAAACTTGACTTTTTTTATACAATTTGTTGACAACCAATCACTCAAAAAATCTTTTCACTTTTCTAGCCACAGAAATATCATTAAATATTGGCAAATTTTCTTCAGGCGGAAGTTATTTGCTTCGGGTGTCCAGAGTAGCTGTCAGTCTGGTATTAGTCAGAGTTAGATCATGATTTAGTTTGATTCCTGGCATGTTATGGGTTGTCTGAGTAGTAGCTGGCATCGCAAGCTGACGACATTGTAATTCTGAATTCAACTTCAAATTTTTCAAAATCCTTATACCTTTTATTTCCTTTACTTATATGTGAATTTATGAACTGATATTATTCTTTCCTCGTATCCAGGAGAAAGCTGCAGAAATTCTTGAAATCTTCGAAACATTGATCGAGATCGAAGTCAGTTTTATTTCACCATATGTAAAAGATCTAGTGTTATTTTCTCTGCAGGTAAGTTCCAGAACGGACCAGTTTGGTTCTTTTACATATTCAATTTTGATTTGATGCCCTGTAAGTGTGGGCTTAGTATATGTTGGCACCGCAAATTGAATATCGCGGGTCCGAGGCCTGGTGAGTCCAGCTCGTTAATCCATGTTCACCACTCAACCCAGGATAGGCTGAGCTTAACAGGAAATGATCATATCTTTCCAGCAATTCTAACCCTTTCAGTCTGTATGTAGCTGCTGGTACAGGGCCTTGGTTAGGGTGATCCACTCAAAGAAGTGGCATCGAAAGAAAAATTTCAACATGTCGTCGTGAGGGGCAACTAAAAAGAAACAAAAAGTGGTAGATTGTTTATCATCACCCAGGGCAGATACCACTTAATGCACTTCACCATGGCGGAACAGTTTCATATTAGATATTTTTGGTTGAAAGTGCTGCCACTGGTGTTATATCTTGTAGCTCTTCTGGCCAGAGAGGCGGAATCTTGGTTTTCTTCGGGTGTCTGAAATGTTCATGCCGTTTTCTTCAGATAGACTAAAAAAGCTTCCAACCATCAAAACTGCTATTTCATAGCAGTATTGATGATTTTGAACTTTCTTTCATACTGTTTAGTTGCTACTAGGCACTGAAAAATAGATATTTAAATTTTCTAGGCCAAGATATATCATGAAATACTGTCAATTTATTCGAATGTCAGAGTAGCTGGCATTCTGCCACTCTGTTTCTGGCCTTGCTTAAAGTGAATTTCAATGAAATAAAACTGCCAAACCCTCAATTATTATCGCTCTATGCATGGCCGCAAAGATTGTAGTTGCTACTTTTCGTAGTGGGTTTTTGCCTTTTAAGTGGCCGTTAGTTAATGGCTTCCTCTTAGGCACATAATCATCATCCCTCGCAAGATTCGAACTTATGTCTTTATGATCAGAGATGCGTAGATGCAGCCTCCTCTTTTATAACCATTTTTGGGGATGGGGAACCTGACCAAGTCTTAGCTTAGCGGTCACTTATGGCGGTCTCAGGGTGAGTGTTGTTGCAACTTGTTGGGAAAATATGATCTTTCTGATCCGACCTAGGGTACCCATATTAAATGAAATGGCGATAATATCTGTATCGGCATGAAAAACTAATATCGGTCAGGCCCTATCGAATATTTTGGTCAGCCCTAGATATATTTGTGTCGGCAGGGGTATCAGAACATACTATGTGTGAGATGTCTTTGTCTCTCTTAAACTATTCTATATTTTCTTTATAGAATCTTGTTCGACTGCTTGTTCTGTAATGTGTCAATGTGTCACTGCTCGAAACAGATGAGGTATGTATTAGCCAGGATGGTAGAATCTTCATTTTCTCCGGGTATATGAAATGTTCATATCATTTTCCAGAGTGACCAAATGTCAGCTACTCGGACACCCAAAAGAAAATAGATTCCATCTGAAGAACATTTGATAAATGGAAATATTTCATGATATGATTCTTGCTATAAGATAAAATTACCTTTTTTTGAGTGTCTGGTAGCAACCCAACTGCAGGAAAAGCATCCGATTTGTCAATACTGTTACGAAACTTGACTTTTTTATACAATTTGTTGACAACCAATCACTCAAAAAATCTTTTCACTTTTATAGCCACGGAAATAACATTAAATATTGGTAAATTTCCTTCAGGCGAAAGTTATTTTCTTCGGGTTTTCAGAGAAGCTGTCAGTCTGGTATTAGTCAGAGTTAGATCATGATTTAGTTTGATTCCTGGCATGTTATGGGTTGCCTGAGTAGTAGCTGGCATCGCAAGCTGACGACGTTGTAATTCTGAATTCGACTTCAAATTTTTCAAAATCTTTATACTTTTTTATTTCATTTAGGTACTTATATGTGAATTTATGAACTGATATTATTCTTTCCTCGTTTCCAGGACAAAGCTGCAGAAATTCTTGAAATCTTCGAAACATTGATCGAGACCGAAGTCAGTTTTATTTCACCATATGTAAAAGATCTAGTGTTATTTTCCCTGCAGGTAAGTTCCAGAACGGACCAGTTTGGTTCTTTTACATATTCAATTTTGATTTGATGCCCTATAAGTATGGGCTTAGTATATGTTGGCATCACAAATTGAATATCGCGGGTCCGAGTCCTGGTGTGCCCAGCTCGTTAATCCATGTCCACCACTCAACCCGGGATGTCATAACTTGGGTAGACTAAGCCGAACAGAAAAAGATTATATCTTCCCAGCAATTCTAACCATGTCCGTCTATAAGTGGCCGCTTGTACAGGGCCTTGGTCAGGGTGATCCTCTCAAGAAGTGGCACCGAAAGAAAAATTTCAACATGTCGTGAGGGGCAACTAAAAAGAAACAAAAAGTGGTAGATTGTGTATCATCACCCAGAGCAGATACCACTTAATGCACTTCATCATGGCGGATCAGTTTCATTTTAGATATTTTTGGTTGAAAGTGCTGCCACTGGTGTTATATCTTGTAGCTCTTCTGGCCAGAGAGGCGGAATGTTGGTTTCCTTCGGGTGTCTGAAATGTTCATGCCATTTTCTTCAGATAGACTAAAAAAGCTTCCAAACCCTCAAAACTGCTTTTTCATAGCAGTATTGATGATTTTGAACTTTCTTTTATACTGTTTGGTTGCTACTAGACACAGAAAAATATATATTCAAATCTTCTAGCCCAAGATATATCCTGAAATACTGTCAATTTATTCGGATGTCAGAGTAGCTGGCATTCTGCCACTCTGTTTCTGGCCTTGCTTAAAGTGAATTTCAATGAAATAAAAACTGACGGCCAATAATTTTAATTCTTCAAAAAAGGGAATTTTTCCGCTTAGAATGTAGTTGCCACTTTTTGTAGTGGCTCTTTGCCCTTTAAGTGGCCGTCAATTGGTTCCTTTTAGACGATACGATTTCATTTTTGGCTCTTTTTGGCTCTTTGCCCTTTAAGTGGCCGTCAATTGGTTCCTTTTAGACGATACGATTTCATTTTTATCCTGAGGGGGGGCAATGGGAAGCCTGACCAAGGCCTAGCGGTCACAGGGTCAGCGTTGTTGCAACTTGTTGGGAAAATATGATCTTTCTTATCCGACCTAGCTGCCCATATAATTATACCCAGTTGTATGGTGGGCATGGATTAATGAACCGGACTCGCCGGGACTCGAACCCGAGATCTTCAACCTGCAATGCCAACATGATAAACACTAAGCTATTGCAGACTGTCATGCTGCTTTTTTTATTGATTACAGATTGCAGCAAAATCAGACTTGGAAGATACAACCAGAGTTCGGGCTTTGTCACTACTAAGATGGATAATCAAGTTAAAGAATAAGGTAAGTTATTTATTTTCATCGGCAAAAATTGGCATCGTAATATGAGTGACCTTTATTCGATTTGTTTCAGACTGTCAGAATGCTGACCTTGCTAATCAGACACCCGAAGAAAATGTTTCCATCCGGGAGGAAACTTGGCGAATGGGCATTAATCCATGACATATCTATGGCTGGAAGATTAAATGTCTCTTTTTGAGTGTCTGGTAGTAACCAAACTGTATCAAAAGTTTCAAAATCATCATTACTGGTATGAAATAGCAGTGTTAATGGTTCTAAAGCTTAATTTATTCAGATGTCAGCTACTCAGACACCCAGAGAAAATGGATTCCATCAGAAGAGCATTTAATAAATGGAATATTTCATGATACGATTCCTGCTATAAGATAAAATTACTGTTTTTTGAGTATCTGGTAGCAACCCAACTGCAGGAAAAGCATCCGATTTGTCAGTACTGTTACGAAACTTGACTTTTTACACAATTTGTTGACAACCAAACACTCAAAAAATCTTTTCAATTTTCTAGTCACAGAAATATCATTAAATATTGGCAAATTTTCTTCAGGCGGAAGTTATTTGCTTCGGGTGTCCAGAGTAGCTGTCAGTCTGGTATTAGTCAGAGTTAGATCATGATTTAGTTTGATTCCTGGCATGTTATGGGTTGCCTGAGTAGTAGCCGGCATCGCAAGCTGACGACATTGTAATTCTGAATTCGACTTCAAATTTTTCAAAATCTTTATACTTTTTTATTTCATTTACTTATATGTGAATTTATGAACTGATATTATTCTTTCCTTTTTTCCAGGAGAAAGCTGCAGAAATTCTTGAAATTTTCGAAACATTGATCGGGATCGAAGGCAGTTTTATTTCACCATATGCAAAAGATCCAGTGTTATTTTCTCTGCAGGTAAGTTCCAGAACCGACCAGTTTGGTTCTTTTACATATTCAATTTTGATTTGATGCCCTATAAGTATGGGCTTAGTACATATTGGCATCGCAGGTTGAATATATTGGGTTCGAGTCCAGCTCATTAATCCATGTCCACCACTCAACACAGGGTAGGCTGAGCCGAACAGGAAAAGATCATATCTTCCCAGCAATTCTAACCCTGTCGGTCTATATGTGGCTGCCGGTGCAGGGCCTTGGTCAGGGTGATCCACTCAAAGAAGTGGCATTGAAAAAACATTTCAGCATGTCGTAAGTCAGCCAGGAGCAATGCCTGAATGCAATGTAGTTTCTACTTTTTGTAGTGGCTCTTTGCCTCCTAAGTGTCATTTACTTGTTTCCTTTTAAACGGTGCGATTTCATTTTTATCTTGCGTGAGGGGAAAGCGGAGGATACCACCCAATCATATGGTGAACCACGGCCTCTCGTGCAGATACCAGTCGGGGTGAATTATTTAATTCATTATATTTCTCATTTTTTCTGTGAGTGGACTTCGTTGGTGGAGGAAGCTCCAAATTGTCCAGCAAGAGAGGCGTCCAGCACTCCTCTTGCACATAATCATCATCATGCAAAGCTCATTCCCAACGCTTTACCGATTGAGCTAACCCAGCACGCTGTATCATAGATGCAGTGCCTCCTCTTTTATAACCACTCTTGGGAATGGGGAACCTGACCAGACTCGCCGGGACTTGAACTTGAGATCTTCAACCTGTGATGCCAACATGATACACTAGGCCATTGCAGACTGTCATGCTGCTTTTTTTATTGATTACAGATTGCAGCAAAATCAGACTTGGAAGAGTTCGGGCTTTGTCACCACTAAGATGGATATTCAAGTTAATGAAGAAGGTCAGTTATTTATTTTCATCGGCAAAAATCGGCATCGTAATATGAGTGATCTTTATTCGATTTGTTTCAGACTGTCAGAATGCTGACCTTGCTAATCAGACACCCGAAGAAAATGTTTTCATCCGGGAGGAAACTTGGCGAATGGGCATTAATCCATGACATATCTATGGCTGGAAGATTAAATGTCTCCTTTTGAGTGTCTGGTAGTAACCAAACTGTATCAAAGGTTTCAAAATCATCATCACTGGTATGAAATAGCAGTGTTAATGGTTTTGAAGCTTATTTGTTCTTTTGAAAAAAATGATTTGACGCATATCGGACACTTGAAGAAAGGGAAGATTCTTCCATCTTTGTTTGTTTATGTTGCTGCTTGGAGTGAATTTCTCTAAAGAATGTGGTTTCTTTTTTCAGGCAGTCATCAAATTATCATTAATCGAACCGATATTGGACAATATATTTCCAATTATAACTTCGGTCGAGAACGACGATGAGATCAATTTTGCATCTGATGATGCAGAATCGGAATATCCTATTTCCTCTGCTGTATATGTGAGTATATATTAAGATTTTGAATTTGTTTTGGTTGGTGCAAATTTGGTTGATACGAGACAAAAAACACCCTATTATCTTCCAGTAAGATATTTATGAAGAAATATTCTCTATTTTCTTCTGCTTAAAGTCGTTTTCTTTGGTTGTCCGAGTAGCAGTGTTAGTCTACCATGCATTGGTAATGAAATAATGAGGAGTTAAAGCCTCAAGTTCGACAAGATGGTAGTGATCTGCAATTTGCTTAGTTGAGTCCTATCCACTGCTTTACTCTCCTGAAGGATAAAAAGGAAAAAAATGAGATTGAAGTCAAGGAAACTTAAAAAATCCTTGTTGATTGATCTTTTAATTTTCAGATCATTGATGAACTGGCACTGCATTTGCCTCCTGAGAGATTGTTTAAAGCAATTGTAAGTATTGTTGTTTTATTATAATTGAATGTATCGCACTTAAAACAAAGCTCTATATTAGCACAGACTAGAGCTGAGCATATCGGTAGGACGTTAAATATGGGCATTGAGTTTTCCAAAATACTGTTTATCGTTATTTTTTCGCAATGTCGGTTTGCCGTGATACCGGTATTTTGTGACATACCTCCTAAAATGGTTACAAGTTGTTGCGTTATCGCGTCAAGGAGCATAAAAAACTGGTCTTGACATACCAGGAATGTTGGCATTTTACTTACACTTGCACCTGTTGGCAAACTCGATTGACCTTTTTAAACAACAACCCGCCTGCATTTAGAGGTATGCTGCTGATTTTTTTTCACTAGGTTGCGCCTCTCGTGGGTCTCTAAGACAACACGATAGCATTTTTTTGATAGCAGAAAATAGCTTGACATTCCAGTAATGTTACAGACAGATCATAAAATATTGCCCAGTTTCTAAACCTTCTCCTGATTGCTATTTTCTTCTGGTGTCTTAAAAACATTGTAGCTGGCATTCTTCAGGTCTGACCCAAATATTTTTTGTTTATCAATTAACATGATTTTCTTTCTTTTATTCAGATGCCGAGGCTGGAAATTTTAATGTCAAGCAATGAACCTCACCATGTAAGGGGGCTCGTATTAACACTAGCCTGCCTTGCCGAGGGAACTTCAAAATATATTAAGAATAAGTAAGTATGCAATATTTATAGATGTCTCATTTTTTCTGAGGGTTTTGAGTGAAAGGTCAGAGCAGGGTTACAGAATCACGGTTTTCTCTTTTTTCATGTTTCAAATTTTCTTGGGATGGACAAAAAGCGCGTAATCTGTTTTCTTCGGGTGTCTGATATTTTGCCACCATGGGTCAGAAATTTTTCCTTTTTGTTTATTATATCAAGTTGAATTGTTTCTTTTACTCTGTGTCAGTGAGGGCTTTAGAAGTGGTATACGGTTTTACCGTTGCCCAGGGCAGATACCACTCACTACACTCTATATATTGGTATTTTACTTTCATTTGGAAAGTAAAAATAATCAAACTGATTTTTCTCCTAACATACCTTAATATTTTTTTCAGTCACCTGAAGCCTTTTCTGGAAATCGTATGTCGAGCCTCGTTGAGTGAAAACCAAGGAGTCAGATCCGCTTCATTATTTGCCATCGGACAATTTTCTGAACATTTACAGGTAAATGGGTATTTATGTTAAAGATGATCTTATCTTAAGTTATGACCTCTCGCGCAGATACCAGTTTCGAATCTGGGTGGAATATTCGAGCTTATCATATTCTTCCTGTTTATGGACTTGGTCGGTGGAGGAAGGTGTAAGTAGGGCTTTTGGGAACCACGGTGCGCCTTCGAGGCGCCCAGCAGACATCTGGCATGTAATCATCCTCCCCTAGAAGATTCGAACTTGCGTCTTAATCAGAGATGCATATCTCCAAGCCTATTGTCAATGCTTTACCGATTGAGCTAACTGGGTAGAATAGTCTAGAATTCTGATCAAGGAACAGGATTAGAATTGCTGGAAAGATATGATCTTTTTCTGTTCAGCTCTGCCTACCCAAGTTATTTCACCCTGGGTTGAGTGGTGGGCTTGGATTAACAAACTGGACTTGCCGGGACTCGAACCTCAGATCTTGAACCTGCGACGCCAACATGTTTAATCATTTATCCATGTTTTCTCAAACTATTTCATTTTTGAGGGGAAATTGCAAAGACAGCTTTGTTTGTTTATTATAAGACTAGGGTGGTGCGCTGAGATTGCTATGCACAGGTTGGGCACATGAGAGGTCGTATTTCATATGGTTAAGCTGTATACTCGACCTTCCTCTTCCGCAGGATAAAAATGATATTCGCTCCCAATTTGTAATTTCCAAAAAAAATTATTCAATCCTATCTCATTTTTAGCCTGATATCAGTAAATTCTCTGCAGAAGTGATGCCGTTACTTTTCGAAATTTTGAAGAAAACCTCTGAATCGAACAAAGGAATCACAAGGGCTTATTACGCAGTGGAAAATTTTGTTGAAAATTTAGGTGAGTGGATTTTGGTGGACATGGTCGTTTATTCGAAAGCGATCAGTTTCAGCAAGCATGGTTGTTGGTATTGTTCCATCATCAGCATCGACGTGTAAGATGTGACCAAGGTCACTGCACTTCACCATAGCAGTTTCATTTGGAATGTTTTCCGCCTAGATTTCAGTTGCTGTTATTATATTGATGGTTTTGAAGCTTTTTTGTCCATCAGAAGGAAATGACATTATCATTCCAGACACCTGAAGAAACACAATATTTTATCATCGGTATTATCAGTCTCAAATACCCTTTTTTTATTGAAATCCACTCAAAGTTTATATGTGAGTATATGTCACCGATGGATTGTGCTGCATTATGTATTTTCTCAGTGAG